>VDFB02011298.1:0-82325 GCA_007258455.2 Sequoia sempervirens
AGTTGTAAAGGCAGTTTTGTATTGATCTTGAGGATTAATAAGGATTTGATTATAACCAAAAAATTTGTCCATGAATGGAAACAAAGCATGTCCAATAGTTGAATCCACAATCATGTCTATATTAGGAAGTGGAAAATCATCTTTTAAGGAGGCTTTATTCAAGTCGTGAAAATATGTGCATATCCTAATACTATTATCAGGTTTTGCAATTGTGACAATGTTTGAGATCCAAGGAGAATAATCAATAGGTTTAATAAATCCTACATCAAGAAGTTTCTCTAGTTCCTCTTTAACATGTAAGGCTATGTTAGGGTGCATTTTGTGAATCTTTTGATGGACGGTTTAAGCATTTGGACCAAGGAAAATGTTATGCATCACAATTTTTGGGTCAATTCCTGGCATATCAAAATATTTCCAAGAAATTTTTTTATGAAAATCATGAAGTAATGTAGTCGTATCTTCTTGTTCTTCATCATCAAGGAACTTCCCAATTTTAATAATTTTATCTTTATTACGAATTTCCATAAGCACATCAATTGTGTCTCCTAAAGGGAGAGCATTAGATTTAGAACTTTCAAATTCAAAGAAGTCTTCAGTGATATCACTTGTTTCTTGCTTGGTTATGTTTAAAGCATACGAAATGTGTTTCATGTAAGTACACGAGGATGGGGTATCTTAAACACCTAACAGTTATTTCAAATCCTCATCGCTATCAACATATGTCAATGAAGGGGGTAAGGTTATATCCAACAAACCAAGATGTTTGATTGTGAGTTTGTCTTGTGGGTGACATGTTATAATGTTAATGTTTAAAGATGGTCATTAAGTAGCATTGTTCATTTTAGAAAAATAATATCCTAATCCGATTTTCATTTCTTATGTATTAGGTTCAATAGGGACAAAAATATTGTGTTCATGTTTTCCACACCATTTTCCAATATAGCCTAATTTTTTGATAAATTTATAACCTTTCCCATTAATTCGTTCCATTTCATGTGGGGTAGGCGAGGATTGATAACCTATCTCATCAAAATTCATTGTGTATGTTGCATTTTCATCCATATTGTAAGAGAGATGTTTGAGTCAATTGTTCATAATTTTGAGTGGACATAATTGTTAGTTGTTCATCTTTCTCATTTTTCTTTTGTGTAAGTATGTATTCACCCATAAATGAGGGTGTGAATTCTAAGGATCCCCAATCATCACCAAATAATTTAGAGACTAATTCTGTATCATTATGTTCAATTTCAAGAGGGTCAATTTTAGAAGTGGGAATCAATGTTTTCAAAGGACTTGTAACCCCTTTTTCAAGCTGCAAGCAACTTTCAGGCTCAAGGTCAATTTAAGTTTGATAAATATGATTGTTATAAACATATTTCATTATATGGTGAAGGGGGGAAGGGACTACATTCATCTCATGAATCCATGGTTGGCCTAAAAGAAGATTATATGAAAGATCATAAGGCATGACATGGATAGGAATCTGCAAAGTAACCACTCTAACTATAATAGGTAAAGTAATTATCCCAAGTGGTTGTTTTGTTATATTATCAAATCCATGAATAGAAAAAAAATCAGGTATTATTTGTGATCTATCAACTTTTAATCGATCGAGGAGATTCACACTACACACATTAAGGGTAGAACCATTATCTATGAGAGTGCATTTGATACCTGTGTGATGGAATTGAGCAATGATCATAAAGGCATCATGTTGTTTTCATAACTCCAAAGGAGGGAGCTCATGTTGATGAAAAGTAATAACAAGACTATGTTTTTGAACAAGAGCTACCATATCATTCAAAGTAGTTCTAGGAGGAATGGTGAGTTTTTTTAAAGTGGTTTGAAGAATGGTGTTGTAAGTTGGTGAAGTTTGAAGTAAATCCCAAAGAGAAATTTTGGTAGGAGTATTCTTTAATTGTTCAACTAGATCATACTCCTTTGGAGGCAAGTTATAATGAGGAGCATTAAGAAGATTAGGTAAAGGTAGTGATGGTGGAGTTGGTTGTGGTGTTTGTGGGTTATTCCACGTGTTATATGTATGAGCAACAATATCATCACTAGATTGTTGTGATACATTAGTGTTAGGGGGTATAAAGTATGGTGTGGTCGATTAGAGGTATGAAGCGGATGTGAGGGTGGGTAAAGGATAAGTTTAGGTTCAATGACATTAATTTCCTTTATTTTAGAGGTATCATGACAAACCATAGTGGATGAGTTGGATGAGATGAATTCTTGAAGAGACTCATCTAACAAATGAAAATCATCACTACTAAAAGGTATGAAGGGTAAATGATCATCAACTAGTTTAGGATGTTCAAGAAAATCAGTAGAGGTATGAATGTTAGTTATATCAAGTTGTGACCACAAACCTTAGTGGATGATTTATTCGAGATGAAGTCTTGAAGGGCTTCATCTAACAAATCAAATTCATCACAATCAAAAGATTTGAGGGGGGATTGATCATTAAGGGTGTTAGGTTTATCATGAAATGAATTAGAGGATGAAGTGAGTAAGATGACACTTTTAAGGGCTTCATCTAATTGATCAACATCATCACTACTAAGTGGCTTGGATGAGATGGTTTTTTGAATTTGAATCATGTGTTTAATTGGATCATTGGATGTGGTGTGTGATTGGTTTTGGATATTTGCTAGAGTTTCATTAATGTAAGTTGATCTAAAAGGACTACGAAATATGATTGAAAATGGAACTTATAAAAGCCTAAGACTATCCATAAATGCCATGAAAAGAAATAAACTTTATGCTAAGGAAAATAGAAAGAACTGAACATAAACATAAAGGAAATGATAGAAAATAGAAAGATACAATACAAGAAATGAAAATATGGAAATGCTAATGAAAAACTATAAAGGGATTGATTCACCCTAAATGGAAAATGAGTCCCAAGAGATGACTTTTTTAAAGTTTTTCTAATTTTTTTTGTTTTTTGTGAAATTTCAACAATATATGATGCAAATAAAAAATGCAAATGTAGAAATGTATGATAATGGAATGAAATAAAGTAAAGAATGCTTTCACTAATGCAATGCTTTTAAGAATCCTAAAACAATTTA
Organism: Sequoia sempervirens; assembly: GCA_007258455.2. Lineage (NCBI taxonomy): Eukaryota > Viridiplantae > Streptophyta > Pinopsida > Cupressales > Cupressaceae > Sequoia > Sequoia sempervirens. The sequence goes on from VDFB02011298.1 coordinate 3,078, forward strand.
AGAGCATGAAATAATGAAAACCTAAGATGGAAATAGATGTAAATAAGAATGTTGTTATGCTCAAAATTCGGGTTCACCAAAATGAAACATAGATTTTTGGGACCCTATGGACTACTTTGGCAATTCTAGGGTTTTTCACCTAAAAGGAGAGAGATAGGGCCAAAAATGCTAATGTATAACTCAAATTAGGATTTATGCAATGTTTTTTAATGCAAATGAACCTAACTAAATGCAATGAACTAATCTAGATGAATGAAAATGAATGCAAAACTAAGATTTATGAATTGTTTGAAAATAGTGTTGTTTGCAAAAAGATTAAAATAATGAACAAAAATGCAACTTTTAACCAAAAAAAAAGTTTTTTTCTCAAAATATGTGCACCTGGAAAGTTGTAGAGGACTAGAGAACAATCTGAAAATCTAGTGAAATTTGAACTTGGGATAACTGGGACTCATTCGCCACCTTGGGAAAATCAGCCCCAGATCAAGACTTTTCTACACAAAACCTATTTTCTACCAGCTGGGGATCTAAAACTACATATAACTCAAATCTACATCTTAGGGTGGACTCATTCACCATGTATGGAAAATCAATCCTCTTTCTAATTTCTTCAATCTCAAAACTCCAATCTGTACCTTGACACCTGTACAATAATTTTTGATAGGAACCTAATTCTGGATCTCAAAAAATCCTTGCAAAACAGCTTAAAAGATTTGGCCTAATGGGGGGTTTGGATTGGTCAAAGGTAATTAAACCTAGAATAGAGAAAAATCTGCATAAACCCTAGCCTTAGATGTGTTAAAGACTAGGAAAAGATGAAATGTAAGAAAGGCCCTATTCTATTGCTTTAGAATAAGACATGCAAGAGTGATTGAAATGATGCAAGATATCAACCTTAGAAACCTTACAACACATGAAAAATAGGAATAAAATGACATTCCAATGTTAAACACACACAAAGCAAACCTTAATCTGAAGATAGAGTGAAAATGTAAGATGGAATCAATAGGAAACCAAGTCCTTAGGCATGATTTGGTGGCTAGTTGCATCTCTTCACCCTAGATTTCTTCATGATTCACTATAGGAATCCATCATCAACCCTTTTTAATGTTGGATCTTGACAAGAGAAGTGAGCTTCAAAACCTGCAAAAACCCTAGTTTGCTATCCTAAAACTTCAACTTTTGCTAATGAAACTTGTTGTAAGAGACTTTTCTCTTGAGAGATGATAAAAATTTGATAAAAGATGGTAAATAGATGTGTAAAATGAATTGAAAAGTGTATTTATAAGAAAAACACCTTATTTTCCTATTAATTAGACCTAAGAGGCTGACATTCATTGGAAATAAAAGTTAAATTGATTAAATTCCTGATTAATTTTGAATTTTCCCTCAAAGGGGACTCATTCGCCACCCTTGGTGAATGGGTCCCACTACTACCATTTGAAGGTGGGTTGTTGGGGTATGATGTTATTAAATGTTGTTTGTTGGTTTTTATGTGATTTCTCATGTGAAACAGGCCTCTAAATAAAAATTAATAGGTCTAAGGGGCCTTTAAATGTTGTTTTCAAAGGAAACAATGTGAAGGAACTCAAAAGTGGGTCTAATTATGCAAAAAATTATCTCTTTTCTCAAGAGGGTCCAATTTTCTACAACGCATGTCCAAAGAAGGAGTGAGAATTGACCCTGAGAGGGTAGCTACCATATATAAGATTCCTCAACCAAAGAATGTAAAGGTCATTCAGTCATTTTTTGGCTAGATAAATTTCTTGAGGATATTTGTAACTAACTTTCCAAAGATTACAAGACCTATTTCTAAGATGCTGAAGAAAGGAAAAAAGGTAGTTTGGAATGAAGAGTCTAGCCATGCATTCAAGAGCATAAAACAAGCTATTAAGGAGGCCCCAGTTTTAATGACTCCCAATTTTTCTAGGCCATTACAATTTTTTTTCTTTGCATCATTTCATACCATTGTTGTTGTTTTGTTACAAAAGAATGAAGAGGGTTTTGAACAACCAATTTCTTTCTTTAGCAAGTCACTTCAACTTGCAAAGTTAAAATATGACTTAATGGAGAAACAAGCATAAGCACTTGTTAAGGTTGTGAGAACTTCAAGAATTACCTAGTTGGAGCTACAATTATTGCTTGTGTCCCAACTACAACTGTGAAGGACATCTTTACCCAACAAGAAGTCGCCAGTAGAAGATGCAAGTGGATAAATATAATTTAGGAATTTAATATTGAATCCAAATAGCCAAGTTGGTGAGAGGTCAGGGATTGGCCAAGTTAATGGTTGAAGTGAACTTGGACGCAAATTAGATAAATCTAGAAGATGATTCCAGGAGATCATATACATGTGATATGGAGTGTTTTGATTGATATAATAATGTTATTTATTACTTGTAAAGAATGTAATGCCTTCAGGGATTGACTAAGAATGATAAAAGAACTCTCAAGTTACACACCATTAAATATGTGATTATAAGAGGTGAGTTGTGGTGGAGGAACTTCAAGGGTGTATTGATGAAATGTGTTAATGAGACCAAAGCCTCTAAGTTGTTAAAATAAATGCATGGTGGGGTATGTGTTGGGCATTACATGGATAAAACCACTACACAAAAAGTGTTGAGGGTTGGATGCTGGTGGACTATAGTTTTTAAGGATGTATAAAAACTGGTAAGAACATGTGATGTGCCAAAGGTTTTCTGGGAAACTAAAATTCTCAGGTAACTTTCCTCTTAGACCAATAATTGTGCAATCACCATTTCAACAATGGGGTGTTGACTTCATTGAAGAAATAGATGAAAATTCTAGTGGGGGAATTCATGGATTCTTGTCACCATAGATTACTTTACAAAATGGGTGGAAGCCATCCCAACAAAAAGAGCAACAAGTAAAGTAGTCATAGACTTCCTCATGGAAAATATATTGACCAAATTTGGAGTACCTGATAAAACTGTCTCAGATAATGCAATGTGCTTTAGATATGAGGAGTTATAGAATTTTTCTCAAAACATGGAATCCAGATGTCATATTCTTCACCACATCACCCTCAAGGAAATGGTCAAGAAAAATAAAGAAATATAAGTTTGATGAAAATAATCAAAAGGATTCTTGAGAGGAATAAAAGAGCTTGGGATTCCAAGTTAAGGTTATCCTTGTGGGAAGATTGGGTGACTATTAAGAATGCCACTAGTTATACACCTTTTGATTTAGTATATGACATTGCATCTAGGTTGTCATAGAACAACCTCATGTAGATGTATAAGTTTTTCCAAGAGTATGATGAGGATATATGTGATGCATTGCAATATAGGATTGATGCATTGATGGAAGTAGATGAAACAAGGAGGGACACTCAAAAAATAAGTGCCAAGTTGTAGTTGCAAGTCAAGAACTTGCATGACAAGAAAGAATCCTCAAGAAAATTCCAAGTAGGGTACTTGGTGTTGGTGTGGAATGCAAGATCTAAAGATAAGGGAAAACATGGAAAGTTTGAAGCATTATGGCTTGGCCCTTATTTGATTAGCAACACTCATGATGAGGACTCATATTTCATATAAGAATTAACAGGTGAAATTCTTGAGCTGCCAGTACATGGACTATTCTTAAAGCCATACTTCTCTTGAAGTATGTTCTTTTCCATGTACATTGTTCATTCCTATAAACTTTGTGTATAGGTGTGTTTGCTTTGGTTGTGTCTAGTATGGTATGGCTACTTGGTCTGAGTAGTTCTTAGTTTTGGTCCTCTATGGTTGGTCTGCTTCTACCTGAGATTATAGGATCTCTCCATGTGTTCCTAGTCAGAGCCATTGATGGAACCCTTAATCTTTCATGTTCCACTAATTAAAATTGTTTAAACCTGGTTATTCTCATCATTTTGGGCTTAGGTTTTTATCCTATCAATCATGCTTTAGGGTTTTGTGCTCCTTAACCCTCTCAAAATGGTCTAAGTTTGAAATTCCTTATGGATGTTCTAATTTTTGGTTGACTCTTTACTATTGGTTCCTAGTCATTTAAGTCCTACTTTATTCCTTTTACCTCGTTGATAAACTAGCCCCTTGATCTTGGTAGTTCTTTGGTCATATTGAAAATATCAATTTATTACAATGTGGGTTAAAGTTTGTCTAGGTCTTGGTTGGGTTCTAGGTTTGGTTTAATTTTCCTCATTAACCTAAGGTTTCATCTTTTGTTCCTTATGTCCAAACCCATTGTGTGCCTAGTGATGGCCCTCTATTTTCTTAAAAAAAAATAACAAATATTGGCACGTGCATATCTTATGTTTTATGATGACCATTTGATCACCACAAGCAAATATCTGTCATCCCTCGTGCCCCTATTTTTCTTCATTTCTCATTAAAATAATCACACGGGTTGGCTAGCGGTAGCCACGTATAATGCTCAGTGGTGGGCCCAGTGTTTTCAAAAGGTCAATAGGCAGAGTTTGAAAGAAGATCAATGATGGGTGTCATGTGACATGTCTTCATTGAGGTCATTCCCTGCTACCCCATCTATTCCAAAATTACAACAAATTATTGTCATAGGCTAGTGGGCTATGGATGCATGTCCCAAGGTCGGGGGACCTACTGACATGTAAAGCAAAGAAAACACTTTGCTAAAATAAGATTGACAGTTGATAGTGGGTGCCATGGGTTAATCCTGGCCACTCCCCACTATGTCATGCGGGGCCAATTTCTACTACCCAGCTCCCCATGTGGAAGTGGGAGAGTGCTATGTGGAGTGACCTTGAGGGAAAAAAGGACAGTAGAATAAAGGAAAATATTAAGAGAATATTTCAGCATGGGGCATTGATGGTAAAGTGTGTACAACTAGAAGGAAATATGAGGCATGTGTTTTAACAACCTTTAAGATATTTTAATTTAGGTTGTTGGTTATGTCAAAGGAATATGGTCATAGGTGAATGGTCCTATGTTAAGAAACAAATATATTGAAAGAATGAAATTTAATCTCATCCTTTCCTCATCTCCCTGCCTCCAGGAGTTGCACGAGGGATATGATTCATGGGAAAATGGGAAGGTTGAAACATGGACATCATTTTAGTACCAAGGAGATAGTGGAGCCCACACATGACAAGCAAGCCCATCCACATGTATTATTTTGATTTGATGAATGTTATGGCTGCTTACAGTCAATTTTTTTAAATCATGTTGACTTAATCTAGGTCATTTTCAATCAACACATTTGTACAATCAATGGTTGACATTCAAAGCTTATTTACAAGGAAAGTGAGTCATTCTGGTTCACACGAATGAGCTTTAATAGCGGAAAGGATGTCAAGATACCAAATCAATGGGTTGCATAGCTATTAAAAATTACTTCATAGTATAATTGAGCATTAAGAGAGGTATTTTGCACACTTGGAGAGCTCGCGCTATGGTTTTTAGGCCAATCCAATGTTGAAGCTAGGGTTATTAACTTGCAAAAAAACTAGTAAGTGAATTATTTACTTCTCATTATAATTGTTGATAAATTACAGTCTCCAAATTGATCTATCAAATTAGGGTTTTCTTGGTTTTATATTTCTTTTAAGGTTTGATGTTCATTGAAAGCAATTACTCAATCCTGCATTGTTATAATTCTTTTCAAACTCTTAGTTGAAAATTTATTCTAAGAGATCAGAAACCTTACCTTATAAAACCATTGAGTTATGGCTCCCAAAGCAAAAGCATCTTCATCAAAAGGGGAAGCCTTTGCTCCCAAAAGACCTCTGAGTAAAGACCTTTCTGTCAAGCTGTCATCCTTAACCAGTACAAAATCTAAGGGTCAATTTATTTTTTGGAGTCCACAAGTAGTTGAGGGCTTAATTAACAAAAGTAGTTTTATTAGCAATTCCAAACTACCTTGCACTATGTGGGAATTGTTCTATGGTTGGTTAAAAAATAGAAACTATGGTATTCCAGTTGGAAACCCATAGAATCTTGACCAAGGGAAATGTATTATGCCTAATGTATACTTGGATATTGATCTATTAAAGGAAATAGCTGTGAATTATGACCCAACCACTAGGACTGTGAGGTCTTATGATGGAATTGACATGGCTAGGGTCACTATGGAAGAGATTGCTCATGTCTTCAAACTCACCAAGTGGAGTGATGATATGCCTAAAATTGGTGAAAAGGCTCTTAGGGAAGAGTATGATATAACTAAGATTGCATTCAAGGGCCATATATTTCCAAGGTACTTAGTAGAAATTTGGGGCCGAAAAATCACATTGGGATAATTTGATCAAAATCCTTTTCCTGTTAATTACTTTGTCTCTTATTTCCAAAGGACTTTTATTCCATTTTTCAGATAATTGAATATGATCCTATCAATGAAATTCCCATGGCATGGATGTATATAGAATACCACATTCATCACACCTAGTGTTGCATAACATATGATTTGTAGGATTTATAACAGAGAGAATTCATGAGGGTTTTGTAAAATTTAAGAGGGGTGTAGATGGAGTAAGGTTTAGTTGGTACTCATTATTAATGCACATTTTTATATTCACTAGATAGGATGGAAGGTACTTTGGATCTTCTTGTTCATTTTTGGACTACCGCCTTGGATAAGGATGATAGAGCTTATGATTATGAGGTATTTGAGAACTTGTTTGAATCAAAATTGAGAAGAGTCCTGGTTGTGAGTATGCCAAGATTTCCCAAGGCCCTACATGATTTCTTGAGACCCAAAGATAGGAGGTTTGAATTGGAGGTTGATCATAATTGGGGAGATGTTATTCCTTACCTGACATATATGTTTTTGAGAGTGTATGATTCCACTGTCACACCTCAATCGTTTCCTAAATGTGTCCAAAAAAGAAATGGTTTGCTTGAGGTGATGTATCAGTTGGGAAGTGTGGAGAACAAACACTTGTTGGAACAGGGAAACAAAACATTTTTTCCCTCATACACATGCTTCTCTAATTTTGTAATGACAAAGGGAGGTTGGAATAAGATAAATGATATACTTTCACTACTCCTAAATTCACTGCTCTTGCAAAAATCCCCAATATAATGCAGAGAGTGGAATATGTGTTCTAGAACTTTGAAGAAATGGTTGGTCACCTTGGAGGTGAAAGAATGATTCAAGACAAGGGGAAAGCCCCCATAGAAGAGGAAAAGAGTGGAGGAGAAATCCTTGTTATGGAGGAAAGGCCTATACATCAGCCTCCTAAGGAACATAAAATAAATTTTTTCATAAGGAGGAAGAACAAAGCAAAGAAATATGATGCAGTGGTTGCTCCCTCTCAACAAGAGGAGAAAAAACCTCTTTCTCCTATGCCACAAATGTAACCATCATATCCTCCAAGGACAACTGGGCCTAAAATTGTGGATGTTGATGCCCCATCACAACATGCCTCGCCACCAATAGAGCCACAATTGAAGAAGCAAAGGGTTGAATGTATAGGTTTGGTGGATTATGATGATGATGAACGTAATGAGGAAATATGGGTATCAATGAAGGGAATGCAGCAAGGAATGCCTCCTGCACTAGCAGAAATGGTGCCACAACAATTGGGTATGAGGTTAAGGCTAACCTCATTGGACTTAATGGTAAGGATGATATTAGGGTTGAAGCATACATGAAATTCATGGATGATGATTCATTTATAATATCTCAGGATTTCATGGAATTTTCTTACAAGGACCAAGAATGATGAATATGTTAGCAATCTGGCCATGCAAAGAAGTTTGCATCCAGAGTTACCTAATTCCATCATTCAAGCATAGGTCTTGAATGAAATGAGAGCTAAGTTTCAGGGGATGAATGCAGAAGAGGGTAGAAATTTGGTAAGAAATAGTGGTATTTTTTTGTTACTAGAATGGGATTTGGCTTTTGCTATTACCTTTGATACCATAAGAAGATGTGATAGACCTCTCTACAATTCAGAAGAGGAGGAGAAATCCTTGTTATGGAGGAAAGGCCTATACATCATCTTCCAAAGGAACATAAAATAAAAAATTTCATAAGGAGGAAGAAAAAAGAAAAGAAAGATGATGTGGTGGTTGCTCCCTCTCAACAAGAGGAGAAAAAACCTCTTTCTCCTATGCCACAAATGCAACTACCATCTCCTCCAAGGACAATTGGGCCTAAAATTGTAGATGTTGATGCCCCATCACAACATTCCTCACGAGCAAGAGACCCACAATTGAAGAAGCAAAGGGTTGAACATACAGATTTGGTGGATTATGATGATGATGAACATAATGAGGAAATCTAGGTATCAAAGAAGGGAACGCAGCAAGGAATGCCTCCTGCACTAGTAGAAATGGTGCCACAACAATCAGGTATGAGGTTAAGTAAGGTTGAACTCACTAGGCTTAATGGTAAGGATGATATCAGGGTGGAAGCATGCATGGAATTCATGGATGATGATTCATTTATAAGATCTCAAGCTTTCATGGAATTTTCTTACAAGGACCAAGAAGGATGAATATGTCAGCAATCTGGCCAAGCAAAGAAGTCTTCATCCAGAGTTACTTAATTCCACCATTCAAGCATAGGTCTTGAATAAAATGAGAGCTAAGTTTCAATGGATGAATGCAGAAGAGGGTAGAAAGTTGGTAAGAAATAATGGTATCTTGTTGTTACTAGAATGGGATTTGAATTTTTCTATTACTTTTGATACCATAAGAAGATGTGATAGACCTATCTACAATTTAGAAGAGGAGGTTGCAATTTCACTACAAGGATTTACTTTCATTGAACAGTGGGATGCATTAGCTATTTGGTCCCTGGACCCAAGTATAAAAATACTAACATTGTTGAACCTACACCTAACTAAAGATGACACCTAATAATAAAGAGTGTCAAATACATCAGCTCTTGAGGAAGCAAATGTGTCTGTAAATGTTTCTCAGTTCACAAGAGCAACCGTTGAATCTATAACTATAGAGAAGGAAAAGTTTAGGACACAATACAATGAGTTGTTCATAGAATATGGAATGAGTGAACAAAAAAAGATGCAACTACAAACAAATATAGCATTACTAGAGGAGAAATTACAAAATTTGCAATCAAGAGAGAAAACGCAGACTAGTGTTGATTCTCCTAGCACTCCACATGAAGTTGCACCTACTAATTATGCCCCTTTAGCAAGTTCCTCATGGGAAATTGTGTCATACAATATGGGAACTATTCTCATTTCAATGATAGAGCTGGGTAAATTAGAAGTACCACAGGCTGATGAAGGTGTTAGCAAGGAGGAGGTACTCATGCAATTAAATTATTATAAAGAGATATGTGACAATATTGATAGGGATGCTTTGATGAGTAATGTGAAGATTATCACTATAGTCTTGGAGCAAGACCATGATGTTGCGGCATGTAAGTTTTGAATCTATAATTTCATTTCCTAAAAATAATTGAAAGTGAGCTATTTTTTTGTCTCACATCTTCTTTGTTGGTATCTATTGTTGTGATTTGTGTGGGTTTCGGGTGGTGTGGCCCTCATCACTTATTGTTATGCAAAATTAATTAAAGTTAAATTTATTTAACCTATACAAAAAAATTACAATAGAATAATGTTGTTGCACATGGCTCATCTAGATTTTATTATTAATGCTACTATTTTTCTAGCGCTATATCATTTGTTGTTGTTAATTCTAAATAAATGCAACAATACTTTTAACTCCACAAAATAAATTTATCATGTTCACTCTAAGTCGTGAGGATTGGAAACTGTAACCCTTTCATTATGTGAAGAATTAGAGTGCAACATGAAATGGGCTAATGGTATGGTGGTGGTAAAACTGAAGATAGTAGATTTTGAAAAGTGCACAGAGGCAGTGCAAGGGAAATAATTTGGGAAGTGAGGAGTTGCAATCTAGTCATTCCTTTTTTTTTTCTTGGTTTGCTTCTTCCTCTTAACCTACATTGTCTAAATAGACATTAATTCATTACCTTATCAATTATTTTCTATAGGTATAGTGACATGGTTGCTTTGTACCAAGTGCTTCTATCCACATTTTTGTAATGAAAAATTTTACTCTCCTTCCCTCTATTTCTTGCTTGTCTTCCAAGAATTACATGGAAAAAGAGAAGATTAAATATTTTATTATTTTTGTTTGTTTCATTTTATTGTTAAATTTGTGCTACTAGTGGGGAAAGGAAAGATCTACACTGTGCATGGGGCTCTTGGCCTATGAAAGGGGCCACGCCCTATAAAGAGGGTCACAGTCCCTCCACCAAGCCACACCCAAGTATGGTGAGAGGCATCAGCCCTATCTTCAATGATGTTTTTATTTTTATTTTACTTTTAATTTTGTTTATCAGTTGTTCTCCCCATGTTTTCTATTTTTTTTCAAAATGAACATGATTTTTCCAACAAGTCTAATTTCATTTCAACATGTAATGCATAGGAAAACCATATAAACTTATTTTCTTACTATTTTGAATGTATAGAGAATTGATTTCTAGTCTACAATAATGTTTAAATTGCAAGGGAACTTATTTAGGAATTTTATTTCTACACTTACATGAACCTATTTCCTCTTCCTTAACTATGGCATAACTAAATTTTTAAAACACATAACATGCTAGAAGTTAAACTAAATCATAGACAAGCAATCTTCTTTTTTAACAATTTCATTTTACAGTAGCTAAAATGACATGAATGATGGAATTTGAAATAGATTAGTTAGGTATATGTGTATATGCATATTTTTATTTTGAAAATAGATTAGACTCAATTCATTTATCCTTTTTAACAGTCTCATATAGTTATAACAAAATATTGTGGGAAGCTATAGATATCTTCCATTACATGAGCATTCATACACTAAACAAATTTAACACAGTCCTTTTTGAATCAACACAATAGTGAGAATATTACTGACTCATTTCCTAACCAGTAACTTGCACTCTATTTCAATTTGTACAATAGATTCAAGCACTCCAGTTTTACAAATATTCACATTTATATACCTGTCAAATCTACATGCTTAATATTCTATTTCTTATCTTTTTGTTCACAAAAGGAAGATTTCATCATAAGTCTATAGTTGCAAACACAAACTTTTACAACAGTTCTTCAGGGCTATTACATTTAACTCATAGGGTAGATTTCACATGAGAGTTACAACACAACTTCTTTCTTTTCTTTCACAAGGTGACACATAGTTGCTTCAAATATAATACTCCCATGAAATCTAAAAGGATACTCAAGATAAATTTATCTTTCATGGCCAAAAAGGTGTGCTCACCTCCCAACCTTGGGTTAGAAAATTAACCACCCCCAAGCTAGGAGGTAACCAAGCTACTAGGTACACACAAAAATAACACCAGTAAGCCATTCAAAAAAAAAAAACACACAAGAAGGATACACCCATCCAAGATTACACATTTACATAAGGATTCAACAAGAATCCAAAATGGGGATAGAAGTAGACTACACTTACATATTGGATGACTAATGCACAAGAAAAATAACCAACATATCACTTAATTTCTCTTCCTTCTCAAACAATCACATTCACTCTAGAGGACTTCACATAAACTTGGGTACTCATACCCATTAGCCTTTCCTTCTCAAAGGATGAATTGGCTCCCCATAGAGTTTCCTACTTCTTCCTATCCCCCACAAAGGATGCTCTTCCCAAATTTGGGTGAGCCTATCCTCATACAACCCTAACCAAAAACACACATATATAGGAAAGAACACATAAAACATACAAAAATTTATCATAAACAATTTATTTTCACATTTTCATACAAAGAAGAAAAACATATACATAAGTAAAATGAGGCCTATGTAAAATCAAAGCTCAAGCGGAGAAGGGTTGAGGATGAGCTTCAATCCCTCTTCTTCCAATAAATTCCTTTCTCAAATTTGCAAAATCCAAGCCAAAACTTCTCTTTCAAGACAATCCAAAAAAATGCTTCCTGAAATAATGTAAAATGGATTATGCTTTCGTATGGTTTAGAACATAGAGAAAACCCACTTCGCAATTATCTCATTGAAGGGAATCACTAGATATTTGAATGCAAAGGAGAAAGAGATCTTGCAATAGGGTTGTCCTAAGGTTTGATTGTAAACTAAATGAGGGGTTCACCACCAAGCTAGGCCTTGGAAATACAAATGCAATGTAAATCAAAATTCCCAACCCTAATATGATGCAATCTTTCACTAAATGACCTAAAAATGCATGTAAAATAGAACATAAAGTTGTAAGATGAAATGTGTGCACTTGGAAATATGGAGATAACTGAATGGAGGCCTAAATTGCTGAAAATCTTGATTTTAAAGCCTACTAAGACTCATACACTAGTCTAGGTGATTTAGTCCCAAATTTGGGTTTTTGTGTAGAAACTGAAATCTAGTAAATGGGTGTCTGAAAATACAAAAACCTAGAAAATGACCTAAAATAGGAATCATATGGAGGAACTGGTGTATCAGTCTAATTAGGGTTTTATGAAGCTTCAAAGTTTGAATTTGGTCTTCAAGGTCTGCTTTGTGCTTCCTAATTGATTTCTGAATCTGAAAATCTAATTTGTAACTTGTAGAAGTCTTCCAAGTATCTTTTGTTGGATGTTGTGTTGTGTTGTTGATATGTGGTTTTCATTGATGGCAACACTATTAGCATTGTTGCATTAGAAGTTGTATATGTTGAGGATATTGAGAAAATTGTAATAAGAAGTGCTACAAGTTGTCACTAGTGAAGTGAAGTTCTTTCTATTAGTGTGATTAGTATGTTGATGTTCAGAGGTTGTGGACTAAAGGGTTTCTTTTTGAGTATATCTAGTTTATCCACATCAAGTCTCAAAGATCTGCATGAAGATTTGATTGAGTTATGAATATTTGTATTCTGAAAATTTTTCTATTACTTCAGTTTGTGTTCATGAATGAAGATCATGTGATTCCAGTAAGTTCAGTTGTTGCAGATGCTTCTCTGATGTTTCATGATGCTTGTGGATGTTTCTAGTTTGTGCTCTTTCTATGTTGCATGTCTGCATTGATCGTTGTTCTCGTGATATGATATTTTCTCTTGCATGTTCATGTTTTTCATGTTCTTGGCTGACAAGGTGTTGAAGTGTGTTGTCGATCTTCGAGGAGTAATTAATTGAAGTGGTTCATGTTTGAGGATGTTATTTTCAATCTTCACTATGTTATGGCTGACCTTGGTTGATTTGCATGAATAATCTTTATTGATTTGGGTCAACTGTTTATATTCATTTTATTATTTATTTGGAGCCGACTTATAGCGATGTAATTTCTTGTTGCAGATATATAAGAGTGATTTTTTTAGCATTTGAAGATGTGTGTGTGTGTGTGTGTGAAGTGTTAGAGTCATGTGCATGAATAAATTTTATATCATTCAAAGGCAGAGTAGAGAGAGAAGAAGAGTGAAGGAGAGTGAAAAAGTGTGCATGTGCTTAACCACAACTACAACTAGAAATTAGCAGATGCTACTTTACTTAGTTCAAAGTCTAATGGATTTAATTAGAACCTTTCTATAAGACAGTGTGTCTTCCTTTGGGTATTAAACCTATTTTATATTTGAGCAGCGAGCTCTAGGCATTGTGCCTGAATACATGTGCATTCCCCATTCATAATTCTTTATACTTTTAACAAGGTATAATCTTGAGGACTGACCTCTACCATGGTTTTTCCCTTAACAAGGTTTCCACATAAAAATATTTGCGTTATATTTGATTATGATGTGTTGTTCATTTATGCTTCCATGATTAATGATCAGATCTGAGAATGAGGTTAATAAGTTGAATAAGTTTGAAATTCGGTGACAATTGATTCACCCCCCCTCTCAGTTGTTGGGTAAAAGCACAAATCTATGTCACACTTTCAGCCAACTTATCAGCACAACTGAATTTAAGTATTTCTAACTAAAAATCAATTTTGGTCAAACATATGATCTAGTAAGATTCATTCTAGCTAAGTTAGATGCTTCCACAACTTTTCCAACTAAAATTGTTGGCTAAAAATGTATGGAGCATCACTTTGAGTCCAATTTACCAAAAAAATTAAATTATTTGAAAATCTTGAAGTTTCAATAACTCTTGCTAATGTAAACAACATTTTTAAAAAAATATAAAAATACCCTTTTATAGATCCATACGTTTAGTTTTCAAAAATATATTTATTTTAATACTTTAATTATTTTTATATTTTATATTTTATTTTTACTAAAAGTAGGTTTTTAGCACAAAATATAAGGTTGATTACTATGCCAAGGAAAAATAATAAAACTTATTAAAAAAGTTTGAAAAAAATATGATGCACTAGATAAAAGAATATCTTGTAAGATGGTATAGTTTTGTTTCCATTTTAGATAAATATTTAATATGAAAGTTGACATCCGAGGAAAACAGTTATTTTTTTATTCATGCACATTTTAATATTTATTTAAAAATATATATTTATCAAAATTGGAAAAAAATATATCCATGCACTAAAATTTAAAGTTATAAATACATTAAAAAAAATTAGAAGAAAAAAATAAAATTTACTATAAAAAGTTTGACGTCCCATGCAACTTCATTTTTCAGCATTTTATCAGCAACTAAATTATAGTTTTAATTTATTAAAAAATAGTTTAAAATAATTTTTTATATTTAAAAAAAAATATATAAACATAAAATATACTAAAATATACATATTTTACTAGTTTACATCATTTCAAAATTCAAAACATATATGCCACTTTTTAGTGATTCAAGTTTAAAAATTGGATCAGCGTTGGCTGTTTCCTTTATAAAGTGTGACATAGCTTTGTGCCTTTACCCTGTTTTCCCTTGAGTTTCCAACAATTGGTATCAGAGCTTGTGGTTCCTTGGAATAATTTTAACAACTTGAGGTGATTTGGGATGGAAACTTATAAGAAGGATAGTCCTAGATTTGATGGAACAAATTATTCTTTATGGAAGACTTGAATGGAGTGCCATCTGAAATGTATTGGCGAACCCTACTAGAGCATTACAAGTAATAGATATGTTATTCCATAAAATGATCCTACTACTAATTCTACTGAGATCAAGGATGCTAAGTATAATATGAGGGCTAAGTACACATTTTTGAGTGCTTTGACTGATACTAAGATGACAAATGTGATGGATTTGAAGGCTACTTATGAGATATGGAAAATGTTGGAAACCTTCTATGAAGGTGATGCTAATGTGAAGATTGCTAAGATACAAAGTCTGAAAGGGAAATATGAAAAGTTGAAAATGGGTGATGATGAAAATGTTACTACTTTCATGCAAAGAGTGAATGAACTTGTGTGTGGTATCATATGTGTTGGTGGATAGATAGATGAATCAAAAGTTGTTGCTAAAGTGCTTAGATCCTTACCTCATTCTTACAAAGTCAAGGCTAGTGCTATTGAAGAACTCCGAACTGTAACAAATGTTACCATATATATGGTGATTGGTAATCTTCTTTTTAGTTGAGTGAATTTGGTGATGCACTTCCTAAGGTTGAATCTGCATTTAAGGCCACTACTTCTGGAAGAGATAGATAGAGATATGAGTTGGGTGAAAGTTCATCTAGAAAGAAATTCAAGTATGAGGATGAAATGAGATAGCTCAATAAAGGAGAAAGATAGCTTGAAGAACTTGAAGCATTGATTGTAAAAAGAGAAGCCAAAGGACAAGGTAAGTATAAAGGAAAATTTCCTATTAAATGTTTCTCTTGCAATAAGATAGGTCATTTTGCATCAAGGTGTCCTGAGAGAGTTTCCAAGCCAAGATTTACCAAGCCTAAATTCCAAAAGAAGTGTTACTATGTTGCTAATGAAGGTGTGATAGACGATGAATTTGATAAAGGAAATGCAAGTGAAGATGAATTTGTGTTTATTGCTATCAAGGAAAATAATCCCATGTCTATTGAATCTGCTAGTTGTACAAATGTGGAGAAACTCCTAGCTACTTGAGTTGAAGAGAAAGATGAAAGGGTAATTGACAATGGTTTTTCTCATCATATGACAAAAGATAAAATTAAGTTTGTGAATTTGCAAAATTAAGATGGTGGTGTTCTGAGAATTAGTGATAATACAATGGGTGTGATCCATGGAAGAGGATGCATTTCTCTTGATGGTAAGCATAATATTGATGATGTCTTGTATGTTTAAGATTTGAAGAAAAATCTTTTAAGTGTTGGACATATGGTTGATAAGGGATACCATCTTCAATTAATGGATGGTAAGTGCAAAATATTGGGAAAATCTAGAAATGTGATTACATCAAATACAAAAACAAAAGGTAATATTTTTCACCTGAGTGCTGCTAGTAAAAGTTGTTTGATTGTAAAAATTGATGAAAGTTGATTGTGGCATAGGAGAATGTGTCATGCTAACTTTGATAATATTGTCAAGATAAGTTCCACTAAGGTTGTGAGAGATCTTCCTAAGCTGATGAAACCTACTAATTCCATATGCAAAGAATGTCAGTTAGGAAAGCAAACAAGAATTTCATTTTGAAGTAAACAACAAAATTCAAATGGATTGTTGGATCTTGAGCATACTGATTTGTGTAGTCCTGCTAGAACTAGAAGTTTACAAGGATACAAGTACTTCATGTTGCTTATTGATGAATATTCAAGGATGATGTGGGCTAATTTCTTAAGGGATAAATTTGAAGCACTGGAGAAGTTCAAGATCTTTAAGGCTATGGTTGAGACAGAGATAGGTCTAAAGATTAAATGTTTGTGATCAAATAGAGGTGGTGAATTCACTTCTGCTAAGTTCAATTCTTTTTGTGAAGAGCATGGAATAAAGAGACAGTAATCTGCACCACAGACCCCTCAACAAAATGGATTTGTGGAAAGGAAGAACATAACAGTTCTAGATGATGCTAGAACCATGATGTTGGAAGGAAATGTACCCCATATCTACTCAAGAGAAGTTGTGAGTACTGTTGTGTACACACTTAACTAGGTACAAATCAAAGGTGATACTGGTAAGACTCCTTTTAAGCTATGGAATCATCAAAAACCTACTGTTAGATATTTCAAGATCTTTGGAAGCAAGTGTTATATCAAAAGAGATGAAGATATAGAAAATTTTGATGCTAGGAGTGATGAAGGAATCTTTTTGGGTGATGCTACTAAAATTATGGCCTACCAGTGCTATAATAAGAGATTGAAGAAAATGGTTGAAAGTGAAAATGTTAAGGTTTATGAAGACTTTGGTACACTATCTAGAACATGTGGATATGATTCTGATGATCATAATCACAATACAAATGAAGGATAGAACTCAATTCAAGTCCAAATCATTCCAGTGAATCAATAATATCAAGAGGAAGGAGAAACTGGTGGAAGAATATAAGAGGGATCAAAAGCGCTTGAAGTTGAAGAACATTCTAAGAAGACTTTGAGGTATGTAAGGTTGAATCATTCAGAAGATCAGATTATTAGTGATCAAAACAAAGTTGTCCATACTAGGAAAAATATTACAGAAGAATATTATTTGATTTCAAAGACTAAGCCTAACAATGTGAATGAAGCATGCAAACATGAACATTGGGTTGAAGCAATGAAAGAGGAACTACAACAAACTAAAAAGAATGATACATGGATTCTTGCTCCCAGACCTAAGGATAAAACTATAATTGGAACTAAATAGGTCTTTAGAAACAAATTGAATGGATAAGGTGAAGTGGTTCGAAAAAAAGAAAGACTGGTATGTAAGGGATATTCACATATAGAAGGTATTGATTTTGAAGAAACCTTTTCCCATGTTGCTAGAATTGAAGCTGTGAGATTGTTTCTTGCTTATGTTTCTTAGAAAGACTACAAATTTTATCAAATGGATGTCAAGTCTATTTTTCTAAATGGGGAATTGGAAGAAGACGCGTATGTTGAACAACTTGATGGATTCTAGTTGACTGATTTGGGAGATATGGTTTTCCAACTGAAGAAAGCATTGTATGGACTTAAAAAATCCCCTAGAGCATGGTATGCCAAACTGGATAAGGACTTGGTGAAGCTTGGATTTAACAAAGGTAGTGCTGATAGTAATTTTTATTTTAAGAATGATGATAAAGATTTGATTGTGGAAGTTTTTGTTGATGATATCATATTTGGAGGAGATGATAACTTGTGTATGAAGTTTTCTAATGAGATGCAGAATGATTTTGAGATGCCAATGATTGGAGAGATGAAATTCTTCTTGGGATTGTGAATCTTTATATCTTAGTCCAAGTATGTGAAAGAATTGTTGAATAAATTTGGTATGGAAGATTCAAAGCCAATTGGTACACCTATGGTGACCAGATGCAAGTTGACAACTGATGATGATTCTCCAAAGGAAAATTGGACTAGATATGGATCAATGACTAGTGGATTGCTTTATTTGACTCAAACTAGGCCTAATATCATGAATGTTTTTTGTATTTTTGCTAGATTTCAAGTTGATCCTAAAGAAACTCATGTGACTACTGTGAAGAGGATTTTAAGAAACTTGAAGGGGACAGTTGATTTTGGTTTATAGTATCCTAAAGATGATGATCTTACTTTGTTGATGTTGATTGGGAAGGAGATGTGAATGATAGGAAAAGTACTAGTGGTGGAGCATTTTTCTTGGGAAAGAAGATGATTTCATGGTTAACCAAAAAGCATAATGTTATTTCTTTATCTACTGTAGAGGCAGAATACATTGATGTAGCTAATAATTGTACTCAAGTATTATGGATGAAATAGATGTTGAAGGATATCAGAGTTGTGTATGATGAGACTATTGATATATTTTGAGATAACTCAAGTGCTATTAACATTTCTAAGAATCTAGTGTTGGATTCCAAGACCAAGCATATATCTATCAAGTTCCACTTTTTGAGAGAAAAAGTAAGTGAAAAGGAAGTCAGATTGGAGTATGTGCCTACTAAGGAGAAAATTGTAGACATATTTACCAAGTCATTGCCTAAGGATACTTTTTATTATCTCAAAGGAAATTTAGGGGTGATTACCCCTCCTAATCATAACTAAGGATGCATTGATTTGCATCAATCTATGCATTTCATGATCATATTTTGATTTGGATTGATGTTGTGGTGCCTGGTACTTAGGGGGAGTAGTTATGTGTTCAAAAGTTTAGGTGTTCAGATATGTGGTTTAGATCTTGTATAGAATAAATCTTTGTCATTGATGTCAAAGGGGGAGAAGAGGAATGTGAAAAATCTTTATGGCGAGAAGAGTTGAGGAAAGAAGAGTTAGAACCTAAGGGGTAGTAAGCATAGTTGTGTTGATGGTATTTTTCACATCATGTGTTGCCATCAATGCCAAAGGGGGATATTGTTGAATTTTTTTTGTGTTTTTGATATGTTCTTGTCATTGATGTCAACACTATTAGCATTGTTGCATTAGAATTTGTATATGTCAAGGATATTGAGAAAAGGTTGTTAATTGTGAAGTGAAGTTCTTTCTGTTGGTGTGATTAGTACGATGATGTTCAAAGGTTGTGGAATAATGGGTTTCTTTTTGAGTATATCTAGTTCATCCATGTCAATTTTTAGAGATCCATGTGAAGATTTGATCGAGATATGAAGATTTGTATTATGGCAATTTTTTTGTTACTTCAGTTTGTGTTCCTAAATGAAGATCATGTGATTCCAGTAATTTTAGTTGTTGCAGATGATTTTGTGATGTTGCATGATTCTTGTGGATGTTTCTAGTTCATTCTCTATCTATTTTGCACATCCACATTGATCGTTGTGCTCGTGATCCAATATTTTCTCTTGTGTGTTCATGTTTTTCATATTCATAGCTGATAAGGAATGTTGAAGTGTGTTGTGGATCTTTGAGGAGTAATTAATTGAAGTGGTCCATGTTTGAGGAAGTTATTTTCAGTCTTCACTATGTTGTTTCCGACCTTGATGATTCTCATGAATAAGATTTATTGATTTGGGCCGATTGTTTATATTAATTTTATTATTTCTTTCGAGCTAACTTATAGCTATGTAATTTCTTGTTGCAGATATATAAGAGCGATTGTTTTATCATTTCAATATGTGTGTGTGAAATGTAAGAGTCATGTGTGTGAATAAATTTCAAATAATTCGAAGGAAGAGTAGAGAGAGAAGAAGAGTGAAGAAGTGTTCATGTGCTTAACCGAAATTGTAACCAGGCATTAGCAAATGCTACTTTCTCAGTTCAAAGTCTGAGGGATTTAATCATAACCTTTATGTAAGATAATTTGTCTTCCTTTGGGCAATAAGCCTATTTTGTATTTGAGTAGTGAGATCTAAGTAGTGTTCCTGAATTCATGTGCATTCCCCATTCATAATTCCTTATACTTTTAATAGGGTATAATCTTGTGGACTGACCTCTACCGTGGTTTTTCCCCTAACAGGGTTTCCACATAAAAATATTGGTGTTATGTGTGATTCTAGTGTGTTGTTCATTTATGCTTTCATGATTAATGATCAGATCTAAGAATAAGGTTAATAAGTTGAATAAGTTTGAAATTCGGTGACAATTGATTCACCCCCCCTTGCAGTTGTTTACCCTTGAGTTGCCAACATCTTCAATGCAAGGTGAAAACTTTGACAACTTTAAAAACTTTGACAACTTTCTCCAAACTTTCTCTTCAATGTATCTTCCACCTAAACCTGCAAATCACACACAAACCCTATCAATAAAGTGTTACAAACATGTATGAAGTGGCTCCAATGGATTTAGATATTGACTCTTTTTTTAATAGGATAGATCTTGAATGAAATGTTATCTTGAATCATGAAACCCTACAACACAATTGTTAGCTCCAAAAAAAAAACATGATGCATGAATACGTTAAAATGATGCTTGTGTTGGAAGAATGAAGAACATCTCTTTTTGTAGATTTTGTTTTATCGTTGATGCCACCATGTTAAATGAGTTGCAATTGCAAGTTTAAGTTCAAGTTTGATTCGGTATTATGAATCAGTATGCAAGTGTTATCCTCCAATATTTTGGTCTGCAATCATCCACTGATGATTATCTTTGCTTGTGGTTTTGGGGAATGTTTTTTGGATATTGGAAGCTTGTATGTTTAGAATCTCGTGTGCACAGGTGCTAGTATGGCAAAGTTGGCATTACTCTGTTGTTACATTTTTCTATTAGGTCTATGGCTGGCCAACCTAATGGATTGTTGATGTTGTAATGGATTAATTTTTGAGTGTGCATGTATGTGTGACATGGTGTAGTGTGCTACACATTTGAATTGCTTTTGGAAAAAATTTGTACATGCTTGAAGCCAAAAGTTATGTTTTTGGTGAATAAGGGTTGCATCTAATTAGATCGACCTAATTGATGCTTGCAGATGAATCAGATATATATATTGGATAGTTTTGAGATTGTTCTATGATCGATGAAGAGAAGTATGAAGCGAATGTGAAGAAGTGAAAAAATGATGAAGTGTGTTAAGTCAGTTTACTGAGCTTGAAAGGAACTAAATCAACACTTGTTAGGTGTATCTTATCAGTTCATTTTCTGGTTGTAAGCCATTCTATTACTATAACTATTGTACGTAGTGAGCCTCTCATTTTGGACAGTGAGTCTTGGTAGTGAGCCACCCTTTTGTAATATCTTATAGCTGGTGGTTATATTATATTGTGAGCTAATCCTTATCACGGTTTTTCCCATTTTGGGTTTTCCACATAAAAATCTTGGTGTTCATGTTTTATGTACTTTCATGTTATGTTAATGCTCTTTCTTATCTTTACTATTATATGCATTGTAATAATTGGATGGTATTTGTTCAATAAGTTTAAGAAGATACTGATTCACCCCCCCTCTTAGTATCTTGGGTATTCAATAGCTTGATACTTGAATAATGCTCTAAAACACTTGATAATCTTCCCTTGAATACTCTTAAATGCTCTTATGAACTAAAACTTGCTATAAGAATTCTCATTTAACTTGCTAGGTGTAAAATGAGTGAAAGAAATTTGTATTTATACTTAATTATGCAAAAATTATCAAAATTACAAACTACAAGCTGACATCAAATCTACGAGGATAAAATATAGCCAAGAATTTGAATTAATTTTAATTTTTTTCCACATGGGACTCATATTCCCAAGGTGGCATATGAGTCTCATTAGGTATAAATTATGGGACCAAATTCAAAAATGCTTAGAAAGGTGTAAAATCAGGATCAAGACCCAAAACCTTAGGTGGGACTCATATGCCCAAGGTGGTGTATGAATCCTAGACCACCAAATGTGGGCCACACAACCTAAAAATAGTTGAATTATGATTGGATGTTGGTTTATGTCAGGATTATCCTCAAAAAGATGAATTAAATGAGGATTGTTGATGCAAAATAAGGCCAATTAAAACATAAAGAAGCCCAATTATTTAATAAAATCCTAGAATAGTGTGAAAGTGTGTTACAACACTTTACAACACTCCAAATAAGGAATCAATATGCTCATTTAGTTCACAAGGGCTCAAGACCTAATGTGAACATGTTAGACATATTACAACACTAAATAAAGACCATGTTAGGAAGTACCTTTTCTATCATTACATCTAGCCCCACTTTAGTGAGAGGAATTTGCTTCCAACTCACACTAAAGTATACCCATGCACATCAAGAGGGGTCCAAATGTACCAATGCTAGTAAGACAGGATGACAATGATCAAGAGGGTTGTGCAAGACCCCAGGACCAAGATCCTATTGAAAAACAACATAGGTCCAAAAGAACACACATGAAATTGATATAAAGAGAAATAAAAAGGCACAATCATACACTACCAAAGTCAAAGAGGAAAATTAAAAAAAAAACCAAAAGAGGGGTGGATCAAGCTTCGACTATTTTTCCATCACAATGTGGATCGGATCTAGGTTTTTTGTCTAAAAAATGTGCGCTCACTCTAAGGAAACAAAACTTCAGGTTGTCTACGGGGTGAATAATTCAAGAAGGTGAGACACATACAGTCATGGCTGGTATTTTCTCACACACACATGTGAGTTGCTAAAGGAAATTCATTCCTTAGATTGTATTCCCATCAAATCATACAAAATTTATACCTCCTAATAAATTCGATCAGGTGCCATGCAACAATGTGATTTAAGCTTCATGAAGCAAGAATAACTTCGTATGATTGGGACTCATGAACAAAAAATATGGCTCCACAGGAAAGAAAAGTGCGTCAAAGGAGTTTTGTTTAATTCATACGAGATCTTTGACTTAGGGAACATTGTGCCTAATGTCTCCTAGAGAGGACCAGTCAAAGAATAGAAGATTCAAAACCTAGGGGATGTAGTGTGTCACATCAAGCCATTAAGAGGAATATAATATGATTAAGAGAGACTACACTCTAGAATGACATCACTCCCAATGTCACCACAAAGTGAAAGACACATCACATGAAGCAAGAAGACTACACCATGAAATATGAAAAAATAAAAATACAAAATAATAATGCCAATGTATGCCCCCACTTTAAAGAAATTGCTAAACACTAGGTTGTGAGAAATTACTTTAAAGTAGCCAATGATAAATGCTAACAATAAAGAAGATACGAGAGCTAACTTGGAAAGCCCTATTCCAAGTCATATGTTTCCAAATAAACCTACGTCATGCAAAAGGAAAGACAAAAAAGGGGGGGTTCCCTCAAAATAAAACTCCAAACTCACAAAAGGGATCTATGGATTTGGGATCAATATGTTCTTGCTACAATTTTTTTAAGAGAGCTTAGAACTGTCATCGTTCCCCAGATACACATAGAAATGGAAGAATGAGACAAAGAGAGTGAATATAAAGAAAAATCCTTTTGGGTCAACATGGAAGAGACATGAATGTTTCGATGCCTTACATCATCCCCAAAAGGAAAACACAAGAGAAAGGAAAAGAGATAATGAAAAATGAAAGGGTTTATGACATAGAGAAGATTGAAGGTACAAATAGAGGAATGTCATAAAGAGAGAGAACATCAAAGAGAACATCACGGGGGATCACATCACTCACATGCAATCAAACAAAAGATAATACAAAATACTAGTAAGGCACATGAGATTCAATCTAAAATAGTTTGTTTGCATCCCAATCATGTTCACTGTATGCCAAAGGTGGACAACTACCCAAAGGGATAATAGCAAGTGCCAAATAGGGCCATTACCAAGTTCAACACTCTTCCTAGTAGAATTGTAATTTAAGCTCATGGAAGAGGAAAACAATGTGTTCAATTCATTATGCACCTCCTCATGAATTTTAGTAATCTCCTCATCATCATATAATTTAATCATAACAGGAGGTCAAATGATAATTTCCAAAGAAGGGATTATCTCTCATTGTGATTGTGTTATAGGATCTTTTTGCATTGCTTAAGTCAACTTTGGATCTTTATTTTCTTTGTTTATTTCTCTTGTTAACCTATGAGCAAGGGCACGATGTCTATGACTACACTCTTTAGCACCTCTATTTATTTTAGTTTAATTTTCTAGTTGTCTATGTAGGAGCGGGTTGATCAACCATAGGCCTCTTTTCTTCCCCAAGGGGAGGAACATAAGGAACCACAGGAGGTTGTTCGACCATTTTCTCTTTGAATTTATAAACTTGTTTTATTCTAGGAGGTGTGACAAGATTGTTTTCATTGTCTCTTAGTCTTTTGTAGGAAATAGGTGAAGGTTCTATCTTAGGTTGGTCTTAGTCATTTGAATTTCTTTAGGTTAAATCATGGTTTCATCAAGGATGGTAGGCTTAGTGGTGGGTGGAAACATGTTTCAAATGGATAATTCTACTATTTTCTTTTCCTTGAACTTTTGGTAGGATTTGAAAAAGAAGTCTTCTCATGGTTTGATAGGTTTTATAGGCTTGAGCCAAAATAAATCTAAGGAAAAGTTTCTATGGGAAGACAAAGGGTTAAAGCCACTATGATGGATGGTGAAAATTTAATTGTCAAAGGGAAACTTTAAGCATTTATGTACTTTTCAAGGAAGTACATTCATGGAGCAAATCCATGGATAGCCTAGCTTCACACAAAATTGGTTTGACTGCGAGATGATGGAGAATGAGATATCTAATGTTTTTAGTCCTAATTGTAAAGGAGGTGATTGATCCCATCGTAGGGAAAGCATAACCATTATGCGTCTTGATCCATGCTTTCGGTTTATCATAAATATCTTATTAGAGTTCATGTAGAAGTAATAATTATTTAGTGATCACATTCTCTCCAGAGACAAGACCTATTAATATCCCATTAGTGGGCTTGTCATAGATTTAGCCAGCTATGTAAAGAGGATCATCATGTGCATGTTTCATTATAGCTTGTGAGGAGAAAGCAATCTCAAGAGGCTTTTTGGTTCAACCCTTATGAGGAATGATGTCTATCACTCCTACCATATCATCCATAGGATCAATATCTATAGGATGTGTAAAACACCTCACAACACTAGAACAAAGTGACATTAAGTCCAATTTATCATTAATTATTCCCAAATCAAGAAAGGGGTTATTTTTCAGTGACTCCATTGCCATTCCAAACAAGTTCAATAAGATCCTAATAACTAAATAAAACATAAAATACATCCATAATCATCATGTAAAACATAATAAATAGGAAATAAAACATGATATCAAATGTCCATAGTCCTCCAAAATGGTCTGTAACACATAGTGTCAAAATGCTCAAATCAAAATGTGGTCAAACTAGGTGTATCAAATGGTAGGCCTCATAGTCAACATGACCTATAAATACTCCTATTGTTTCACTCTATACTCAATTAAGTCTTGAATGACCCCAAAATCCTTAGGTCGACATCGCATAAGAAAACTAGTGAAGCAACAACTAAATGAACCAAATATTCATCCCAAACTTGACACATGGACCACCAAGGCACTTGACACTCGGAGTGTACATACATCTGACATCTTCAAGCACTTCCTTAAATTTTCACAGCATAATAATCATCCATAGTGGAATATTGAGCATTCTAACATAAACTGTGTAATTGTAACTATGTCTCTACTTAGTCTAATACTATGTCATCAATATCTTCTATTGTGAAATACATAAAACACTAAAACTTTGGATATAGAATCCTTCAAAATGTACCATTATCACCTCAAAACTGCATGACGAGAATTGCAGTGCATAGCAATGCAGACCAAAAAATAGATGCTTTATTACATCACTACCTCAGTCTGGGACTTAGCCAAAAAATATTGTTCTTCTCTTAACTATATACATATTGATGAACCATCACTTCTACAATGGGTTGTCATCAATGACAACACCATACATCATCATGCTCATGTTTCCAACATATCTATAGTTGAATAATTCTATTATATGACCTAAATGCTAAATAAATCATATCCAAGAGGTAAATTAGTAGTTCAAGAGGTAGAGGAAGAATATCAATAGAAAAGGGACCAATAAATATTCACAAAACAAAATTCTTCTATGCAGAAAAAGAAATCCCTAAATAGAAAAGGAATTGGGTCAAGGAATAAGAGGAAGAAAGTATTCTACAAGAGGATGTGGCAACAACAAGGGTTTTTAGGAAAATGTTAATAGTGTGGAGAAGTTGGTCATAGGGCCTTTGAGTGCCCATAATTACATCAGGAAGGTAGTAAAAGAATCATAACTATAAATCACCTAGCCTAAGAAAAGGAAGAAAATATAGCATCACCAAAATAAGAAGAAGAACCAAAGGAATGTTAATATCTCATGTTTAGGATAACATTGGTGAAACCAAATGGAGAAGAGGATGGACCATCTTAGAGAAAAATCCCTTTCCAAATTGTATGCAAATCTAGAGGCAAGAGTTGTAAAGTTATTATTAAAAACGGTAGTAATAATAACTTGGTTTCTAAGGAGATGGTAGATAAACTAGGATTGAAGAAAAGTAAACATCCAAATCCATATATATTTTTTATTGTAAAAATAGCATGAATTAGTGGTGAATGAGAAGTGTTTAGTTAGTTTTATGATTGGGTCATGCAAGGATGAAATTATGTCTGATATTATGTCAATGAATACATGTCAAGTGTTTTTTTGAAGGCCATGGAAAATTAACAAGGAATCCATCTATAATGGTAGAAGGAATTTGCATTCTATTGTGAAAAGTAGGCATAATTTTATTTTTGAGTTTGTTGAAAGAGAAAGAGGAGGAAGTGAAGGATAATAGTCCCATAATTTTTTGTAGTTCAGAAAAAACAAATTATGAAGGTAATAAAAGAGGTTAAGGACAGTTCAATGGAGGTTCCTAGGAAGAAAACCACAATTGGGAAGAGAGGAAGTACTAATTTTTTATGCCACAATAGCATAAATAAAGGGAGAAAAAAATGAATACTATAGGTAATCACCAAGAAAGTGGGGCTTAAAAGAGGGAGCATCATAAAAACAATTGGGATACTTAATATTTTCTAATGAAAGCCAAGGATCAAATTCATAGAGTAGGAAAAGTAGTGGTAATCTTCACATTGAAGGTGAAGGGAAAAAGAAGAAAAGAGGAAAGGGAAGGGATCAAGAATTATAGATAAAAGAAAAATTATGGGATCACCATCCCAAGCACTGAAAAATTTTCATGAGTTCTAACTCATGTAACATTTCACTTACTACTACAAGGATTTGTGGAAAAGGATCTTTGAGCATTGATGGAAGATCTAGGACAGATGATGTTCTATGTGTTGATGGACTAAATCATAACCTTTTGAGTGTTAGTGAGATGTGTGAAAAATGCTACAAACTCACTTTCTAGCTTAAGGATGTGAAATCAAGAAAAATGGAAATAATGTAGAAACAAGTAGGCTAGAAGGAAATTTATACAACCTCACTAAAGTCAAAAGAATAATTTTTCTTGTGGAACAAAAAGATGAAAGTTAGCTATCACATAAAATAATGGGGCATATCAACTTTGATAACCTTGTGAAGATCAGTTCTAAGCATGTTATGAAAGATATGCCAAAAATTACTAACCTTGCAAGCATCTTCTACAAAGAATGTCAACTAGGGAAGCAAACAAGACTAAGATTAAAGAAAATGGAGCATTCTACTAGTAATCCATTAGAGTCAGTTCATATAGACCTATGTGGTCCAAAAAATTAAAAAACCTTGCAAGTAGAAAGGAATTTCATGCTATTCATTGATGATTTTACCAAGATGACTTGGGTTTGTTTCTTAAGAGAAAATTTTGAATCTTTTAGTAGATTTAAGATTTTTATGCTATGGTTGAAAATAAAATTAGGCCGAATGTCAAATGCCTAAGATCTAATAGAGGTGGTGAGTTTAATTTTAATGAGTTTGAAGAATTTTATTAAGAACATGGAATCAAAATACAATATTGAACTACAAGAACCACTCTAAATAGAGTGGCTAAAAGAAAGAATATAATTGTTCAAGAGAAGGCTAGGATAATGATAAATGAACCCAACTTGTCTGATGTATACTAGAGAGAAGTAGTTCATACTATTGTACATATTCTTAATAGAAGACTAATGAGAGTAAACAATTGTAAGACACCATATGAGTTATGGTATGGAAAACCTACATCTGTCAAGAATTTTAGAATATTTGGAGGTAGGTGATACATTTGAAGGGATGAAGATAATTTGGGAAAGTTTGAGTCAAGATCATATGAAGGTATCTTTCTTGGCTACTCATCAAGGATAAAATCATATAAATTCTACAATAAGAGATTGCACAAGATTGTTGAAAGTATAAATGTGAGAATTGATGAGGATCTACATCATTTACCAGTAGTTAAAAGGAATCAACACTTTGAAAAATCAGTCAGTATAGAAGAAGAATATGGAAGCATAGATGAAGAAGATGAAAATATAGAAGAAGAGTCTGAAAATATAAAATCTTAAGCTAGGTATGTTTAGAAAAATCATTATGAAAATTGTATTTTAGGAAATAAGAATGATGGAGTTATGACTAAGAGAAGCTAGAAAGGATGAATGAACAGGTAAACTTCTATCTGTTACTTAAAATAGAGCCTAAGAATTTTATAGAGGCTAGCAAAGATGAGAATTGGATTACCACAATGGAAGAAGAATTAAATCAGATTGAAAAGAATGATACTTGGGAACTTGTTACAAGACCTAAGAATAAGAATGCAATTGGCACCAAATGGGTATTCAAAAAAAAATTGAATGAAGATGAGAAGGTATTGAGAAACAAGGCAAGAATGGTTTGAAAAGGATATTCTTAGGTAGAAGGTATTGAATTTGAAGAATATTTTGATCATGTGGCTAGATTGGAAGCTCAATTAGGATGTTCTTGGCATAATCAGTCTATAAGAATTTCAAAGTATATTAGATGGATGTCAAATCAGTTTTTCTTAACAAAAATCTTGAAGATGAAGTGTATATTGAGAAACCTGAAGGATTTAAGTTATATGAGAATAAGGATTGTGTATGAAAATTGAAAAAGGCACTATATGGACTCAAACAGAATCCTAGAGCTCGGTATTATAGATTAGACAAGTAACTACAACAACAAGGATTCAAGAGAGGAATTTTAGATAGTAATCTTTACATCAAGATAGAAGGTGAATATCAATTGATTGTTTTTGTCTACATTGATGATATTATTTTTGGTGGAAGTAATGACAAGATCTGCAAAAGGTTTGCAAAAGAGATGCAAAAGGAACTTGAGATGTAGATATGCTTAGTGAATTATTTTTTTTCTTGTTTTACAAATTTCTTAGTTAGATAAGGGCATTTTCATATCACAAACCAAGTATTTCAAGGAGATGTTGAAAAATCTAAAGATGGAAGACTGTAAGCTAGTTAGCACACCAATGGTGGCATGTTGTAAGATAAGCAAGGATGATGAATCACCTAAAGAAATTCAAACTCTATATAGGTCAATGATTGGAAGCTTACTATATTTGACTCCATCTAGAATTGAAATTATGCAAGTTGTGTGTATGGTTGCAATATTTCAAGCAACACCTAAAGAAACACATGTGAAGGTAGTAAAGATAATTTTTAGATATTTGAAGAACACTATTGACAATGGTCTATGGTATCCTAGAGGGGATGATTTTACTCTTGCAACTTACACAGATGTTGATTGGGTAGGAAGAGTTGATGACAAAAAGAGTACCAGTGGTAGAGAATTTTTCCTTGAAGGCATACTTGTGTCATGGCTAAGCAAGAAACAAGATTCAATATCTCTATCTACAAAAAAATAAAAACACATTGCTATACTATCATGTTGTACTCAAGTGATTTTGATGAAATAGATATTGAAGGATATAAAATTTGAGTACAATGAACCTATTTCCATTCTCTATGATAATACAAGTGTAATTAACATTTCAAAGAATCCAATGATGCATTCAAGGACAAAGCACATTTCAATAAAAAATATTTTTTTTAGAGAAAAGGTTGTAGATTAGGAAGTAAAATTGGAATATATGATTACTCAAGATCAAATTGTAGATATCTTTAGAAAACCTCTTCCCAATGAGACACTTGAGTATCTCAAACATAAGCTAGGATTGAAAACTCCTTCTTCCTTTAAATGAAGACATAAAAGGAGCACATTTTTAGGGGAAGTACCTTCTTACTCTACCCCTAGATTATTTCTCTCAGTGGAGTGTTGTTAAAAGTTTCAATTGATGATACTATTGATCCATAAAAGGAGTACAAAGGGGGAGTTATGTGGAACAAAGTATTTTCATGTTCATTTTCCATTGATTTCAAAGGGGGAAAGTTACAAGAAGAATTAGAGATCCAAATAGGGAGTGTTATAGGGAAGGGGGAGAGAATTTAGGAATTCAATTGGTGTTTCCATCAATGAAAAATGGGAGATTGTTGAAATTATTGTCATTAAAATGGGAAAACTATTATCATTGATGTTAATAGGGAAGGGGGAGAGAATTTAGGAATTCAATTGGTGTTGCCATCAATGAAAAAGGGGAGATTGTTGAAATTATTTTCATTAAAATGGGAAAACTATTATCATTGATGTTAAAGTTGTGTATTATAAGAGATTCTTACTTTCTCTAGTCTGTCCATGGCTTGAGAGAGCTTATGTATGTAGTTGTGGTGGTTAGGTTTCATGCTCTTCTAGGGTTTTAGCCCTAATTATTTTAAACCCTAAGTATTTTGTATGGGTGTGTACTTTATGTCTTAATTCATCATTGACTTTCCCCAAGTGGGTTTTGATTGGTTAAGTTACATCTTATGCCGCTAGGCATCATTGGTTACCAAGCCCTTGCACCACTTGCCTCGGTTCTGAAATATTTTTTCCTATGTCTAAAGTCTTTACCTTAGGGATGCAAAGGTTGACATTGATGGGATAGATGGCATATTTCTACTCACTTGTAGGAGTAAAGGTGTGTCTTGCTTCTAGCCATTTGGAAGCACAAAATGGTGATGTGTGGCAGTCTTTTACAAGTCCACAAGAATAAAAAGAAGGAAGAGAGAAGGTCATGCAAAAGCACAAAATGGTGATGCATGGTGCTCTTCCACAATTATACAAGAAGAGAGAGAAGGAAGAGAGAGGATAGTGAAAAATCACAAAATGGTGATGTGGTGGTTTTCCATGAGATTGCAAGAAGAGAGAGAAGGAAGAGATAAGGTAATGCAAAAGCACATAATGCAAAAATGTGTCCATGAATTTTTTGGTGGCTTTACAAAATTGCAAAAAGTCAACATGTGTCCATGATGATGTTGTTGAATGTTGTGTTGTGTTGTTGATATGTGGTTATCATTGATATCAACACTATTAGCATTGTTGCATTAGAAGTTGTATATATTGAGGATATTGAGAAAATTGTAATAAGAAGTGCTACAGGTTGTTAGTAGTGAAGTGAAGTTCTTTCTAACTGTGTGATCAATATGTTGTTGTTCAAAGGTTGTAGACTAAAGGGTTTCTTGTTAAGTATATCTAGTTTATCCACATCAAGTTTTAGAGATCTAAGTGAAGATTTGATCGAGTTATGAAGATTTGTATTTTGACAATTTTTCTTTTACTTTAGTTTTTGTTCCTAAATGAAGATCATGTGATTGCAATAAGTTCAGTTGCTATGGATGCTTCTATAATATTTCATGATTCTTTTTTATGTTTCTAGCTCATTCTCTATCTGTTTTGCATGTCCGCATTGATCGTTGTGCTCATGATCCGATATTTTCTCTTGTTTGTTCATGTTTTTCATGTTCTTGGCCGATAAGGTGTTGATCCATGTTGTGGATCTTCGAGGATTAATTAATTGAAGTGGTTCATGTTTGAGGATGTTATTTTTGGTCTTCACTATGTTGTGCCTGACCTTGGTTGATTCGCATGGATAATATTTATTGATTTGGGCCGACTGTTTATATTAATATTATTATTTCTTTGGAGCCAACTTATAGCAATGTAATTTCTTGTTGTGGATATATGAGTGATTGTTTTATCATTTGAAGGTATGTGTGTGCGAAGTGTAAGAATCCTGTGTGCGAATAAATTTTAGATCATTTGAAGGAAAAGCAAAGAGAGAAGAGTGAAGAAGAGTGAATAATTGTTCATGTTCTTAACTGGAACTGTAACCAAGCATTAGCAAATGCTACTTTTCTTAGTTCAAAGTATGATGGATTTAATCACAACCTTTATGTAAGACAATGTGTCTTCCTTTGTGTAGTAATCCTATTTTGTATTTTAGAAATGAGCTCTAGGTAGTGTACCTGAATGCATGTGCATTCCCCATTCATAATTCCTTATACTTGTAACAGGGTATAATCTTATGGACTAACCTCTACCATGGTTTTTCCCCTAATAGGGTTTCCACGTAAAAATCTTGGTGTTATGTGTGATTCTAATGTGTTGTTCATTTATGCTTTCATGATTAACGATAAAATCTGATAATAAGGTTAATAAGTTGAATAAGTTTGAAATTCAGTGATAATTGACTCACCCCCCCTCTTAGTTGCCTACCCTTGAGTTGCCAACAATAGGTATCAAAGCTTGTGGTTCCTTGGAACTTGGAAGAATTTTAACTTGAGGTGATCTGGGATGGCAACTTATAAGAAGGATAGTCCTAGCTTCGATGAAACAAATTATTCTTTATGGAAGACTCGAATAGAGTGCCATCTGAGATGCATTGGTGAACCCTACTAGAGCATTACAAGTAATAGATATGTTATTCCACCGAATAGTACTTATATTGAGTATAATATCAGGGCTAAGGAGGAATTTTTGAATTATTTGACTGATACTGAGATTAAAAATGTGATGGATCTAAAGACTACTTATGAGATCTAGAAAAATTTAGAGACCTTGTATGAAGGTGATGCTAATGTGAAGATTGCTAAGCTACAAAGTTTGAAAGGGAAATATGAAAAGTTAAAAATTGGTGATGATGAAAATGTTACTATGTTCATGCAAAGAGTGAATGAACTTGTGTGTGGTATCATGTGTGCTGGTGGATACATAGACAAATCAAAAATTGTTGTTAAAGTGCTAAGATCCTTGCCTGATTCTTACAAAGTCAAGGCTAGTGCTATTGAAGAGCTTTGAACTATAACAAATGTTACAAGAGATATGTTGATTGGTAAGCTTACTACTTTTGAGTTCAGTGAATTTGGTGATGCACTTCCTAAGGTTGAATCTACATTCAAGGCCAGTACTTACGAAAGAGATAGACAAAGATATGATCTGGGTGAAAGTTCATCTAGAAAGACATTCAAGGATGAGGATGAAATGAGACAACTTGATGAAGAATAAAGAGAGCTTGAAGAACTTGAAGCATTGATTGTGAAAAGAGAAGCTAGAGGACAAGGTAAGTATAAAGGAAATTTCCTATTAAATGTTTCTCTTGCAATAAGATAGGTCATTTTGCATCAAGGTTCCTAAGAGAGTTTCCAAGCCAAGATTTAACAAGCCTAAATTCCAAAAGAAGTGTTACTATGTTGTTGATGAATGTGCGGCATATGATGAATTTGACAAAGGAAATGCAAGTGAAGATGAATTTGTGTTTATTGCTATCAAGGAAAATAATCATGTATCTACTAAATCTACTAGTTGTACAAAGGTGGAGAAATCCCTAGCTGCTCTAGTTGAAGAGAAAGATGAATGGGTAATTGACAGTGGTTGTTCTCATCATATGATGAGATAAACAAAAGTTTGTGAAGTTGGAAAAGTATGATGGTGGTGTTGTGATATTTGGTGATAATACAGTCGGTGTGATCCATGGAAGAGGATGCATTTCTCTTAAAGGTAAGAATAATACTGATGATGTCTTGTATGTTGAAGGTTTGAAGCATAATATTTTAAGTGTTGGACAAATGGTTGATAAGGGATACAATCTTCAGTTCATGGATGGTAAGTGCAAAATATTGGGAAATTCTGGAAATGTGATTGCATCAGGTACAAAAACAAAAGGTAATATTTTGCACCTAAGTGTTGCTAATAAAAGTTGTTTGATTGCTCAAATTGATGAAAGCTGGTTGTGGCATAGGAGAATGTGTCATGTTAACTTTGATAATATTTTCAAGATAAGTTCCACTAAGGTTGTGAGAGATCTTCCTAAGCTTATGAAACCTACTAATTCCATATGCAAAGAATGTCAGTTAGGAAAGAAAACAAGAATTTCATTTCAATGTAAACAACAAAATTCAAATGGATTGTTGGACCTTGTGCATACTAATTTGTGTGGTCCTGCTAGAACTAGAAGTTTACAAGGATACAGGTACTTCATGTTGCTTATTGATGAATATTCAAGGATGGTGTGGTCTACTTTCTTAAGGGAGAAATCTAAAGCTTTGGAAAAGTTCAAGATCTTTAAGGTAATGGTTGAGATAGAGACGGGTTTGAAGATTAGATGCTTGAGATCAGATAGAGGTGGTGAATTCACTTCTGATGAGTTCAATTCTTTTTGTGAAGAGCATGGAATAAAGAGACAGTTATCTACACTGTGGACCCCTCAACAAAATGGAGTTGTGGAAAGGAAGAATATAATAGTTCTAGATGTTGCTAGAACCATGATGTTGGAAGGAAATATACCTCATATCTACTGGAGAGGGGCTATGAGTACTGTTGTGTACAAATCCAAGGTGATACTGGTAAGACTCCTTTTGAGCTATGGATTGTTCAAAACCCTACTGTTAGATATTTCAAGATCTTTGGAAGCAAGTGTTATATCAAAAGAGATGAAGATATAGGAAATTATGATGCTAGGAGTGATGAAGGAATCTTTTTGGGTTATGCTACTAAAAGTAAGGCCTACCGGTGTTACAATAAGAGATTGAATAAAATGGTTGAAAGTGAAAATGTTAAGGTTGATGAAGACTTTGGTACACTATCTAGAACCTGTGGATATGTTTCTAATGATTA
The DNA here is from genome assembly GCA_007258455.2 of Sequoia sempervirens. Lineage (NCBI taxonomy): Eukaryota > Viridiplantae > Streptophyta > Pinopsida > Cupressales > Cupressaceae > Sequoia > Sequoia sempervirens. The sequence continues at coordinate 38,293 of VDFB02011298.1, forward strand.
GAATGACAGTACAAACAAAGGTTAGACTTCAAGTCAAGTCCAAATCATTTCAATTAATCAAGAAGATCAAGAGGAAGGGGAAACTAGTGGAAGAACAAAAGAGAGATTAGAAGAGCTTGAAGTTGAAGAACATTCTAAGAAGACTCTGAGGTATGTGAGGTTGAATCATTCAGAAGATCAAATTATTGGTGATAAGAAAAAAGGTTTCCAAACTAGGAGAAAGATTGCATAAGAATATTGTTTGATTTCAAAGACTGAGAATAACAATGTAAATGAAGCATGCAAAGATGAACATTGGGTTGAAGCAATGAAAGAGGAACTACAACAAATTGAAAAGAATGATACATGGATTCTTGTTCCCAGACTTAAGGATAAGAATGTAATTGGAACTAAATGGGTCTTTAGAAACAAAATGAATGAACAAGGTGAAGTGGTTAGAAACAAAGCAAGATTGGTATGTAAGGGATATTCGCAGATGGAAAGTATTGAATTTGAAGAGACCTTTCGCCCTATTGCTAGAATTGAAACTGTGATATTGTTTCTTGCTTATGCTTCTTACAAAGACTACAAAGTTTATCAAATGGATGTCAATTTTTCTTTTCTAGATGGTGAATTGGAAGAAGAAGTGTATGTTGAACAACTTGATGGATTCCAGTTGACTAATCAGGGAGATATGGTTTACCGATTGAAGAAAGCATTGCATGAACTCAAACAAGCCCCTAGAGCATGGTATGCCAGATTGGATAAGTACTTGGTGAAGCTTGGATTTAACAAAGGTACTATTGATAGTAATCCATATTTCAAGAATGATGATAAATATTTGATTGTGGAAGTTTTTGTTGATGATATCATATTTGGAGGAGATGATAGCTTTTGTATGAAGTTTGCTAATGAGATGCAAAATGAGTTTGAGATGTCAATGATTGGAGATATGAAATTCTTCTTGGGATTGCAAATTACTCAGTTAGATAAAGAGACCTTTATATCTCAGTCCAAGTATGTGAAAGAATTGGTGAAGAAAATTGGAATCGAAGATTCAAAGCTAGTTGGTACACCTATGGTGACCGGATGCAAGTTGACAACCGATGATGATTCTAGAAGGAAAATAAAACTAGATACAAATCAATGATTGGTGGATTGCTTTATTTGACTCAAAATAGGCATGATATCATGAATGTTGTATGTATTGTTGCTAGATTTCAAGTTGATCCTAAAGAATTTCATGTGACTATTGTGAAGAGGATTTTTCAGATACTTGAAGGGGACAATTGACTTTGGTTTATGGTATCCTAAAGATGATGATTTTACTTTGAGTTCCTTTACTGAAGTTGATTGGGTAGGAGATGTGAATGATAGGAAAAGTACTAGTGGTGGAGAATTTTTCTTGGGAAAGAAGTTGATTTCATGGTTAAGCAAAGAGCAAAATGTTTTTTCTTTATCTACTACTAATAATTGTACTCAAGTATTGTGGATGAAACAGATGTTGAAGGATATTAGAGTTGTGTATGATGATCCTATTGCTATATTCTATGATAACTCAAGTGATATTAACATTTCTAAGAATTTGGTACTACATTCAAAGACCAAGCATATATCTATCAAGTTTCACTTTTTGAGAGAGAAAGTAAGTGAAAAGGAAGTCAGATTGGAGTATGTGACTACTAAGGAGCAGATTGTAGACATATTTACCAAGCCATTTCCTAAGGGTACTTTTGAGTATGTCAGAGGGAAGTTAGGGGTGATTAACCCTCCTAATCAAAACTAAGGATGCATTGATTTGCATTAGTCCATGCATTTTATGATCTTATTTTGATCTGGATTGATGTTGTGGTGCCTTCTACTTAGGGGGAAGAGTTAGATGTTTGAAAGTTTTGTAATCAATGAAAAAATAGATTGTTAGATGATTAGATCAATAACATCAAAATCCACTGAAAATAACGAAGCACAAAGGAATACAATGAAAACAAAAGGCAATTATATCACCAGAACTCTTCATCTTCCATGGTTCACCTTCGTTACACCTGCTAGCTTGTAGTAAATAAAGATGCCCTCATATTTGTGTATGAGCAATTATGACAAGAGAAAAGACTAAAGCAAGTTTCGAAGGATTTAATTAAAATCTAAATGCCTATGCCTCAACAATGTCTAAACTTGATCAAATATAAATACTAAGTAATGGAAAAGTCTAAGAATGCAAGTGAGCAAATTCCTATAATATGCCTATGCAAATATAAAAATGTCAGCGCGTCTATGTGTCTCATCGAAAAGTGAGAGGAAAATGGCATTTTATAGAAAATGTCATTTTGAGTAGACAGATGAGATTAATTGATGATGAGAACCTAAAATGAGCGGTCCAGATCAAACCTGAGAATCCCTAATTAGGGTTAGGGCAAATTCTTTAATCGAACGGTCAGAATAAAATCTCAAATAATCAAATCGACGGTGGAGAATAAATGAGATAAATTAAGTAAAGAAATGAAGATTTTTAAAAAATCAAGAAGATAAGATTGCCTGATTTGCAAGATTCAAAAAATCAAGAAGATAAGATTTGGACTGAAGATCAAATTTGAAAAATCAAGAATCTGCCTGATTACTTGATTTTTAGAAGATTTGATACTATTTTGAATTAAATTAATTCAAATTATAGATTTTATGAGACAATAAATAATCTTTTTCAGATTATTTACCAAAATGGACTGATAGTTAAGATTGTGATGACATTTTAAATAATTGATTTATTTAAAATGAGAGGAATATCAAATTTGGCAATTAAATAATTAAGGATAATTATTTAATTTAGTGGATACAATTAATTAATTAAATTAATTAATCAATTTATTTAATTAAGACAATTAGTGACATATTAAATAAATAAATAAAACTTATTTATTTAATAATTAGGAAGAAACATATGACAAAGGGTAATTAAATAAATTAAGAAATTTATTTAATTAAGGGAAGACTTAAACAATTAATGACGTATTTAATAAATAAATAAAATTTATTTATTTAATAATCATGAAGAATACAAAGACATGAATTAATTAAACAATTATAAATTATTTAATTAATAGTCGAATGTGGACCAAGGGCATAATTAAATGTCTTAATTATGCTAGGACGAAAGTGGTAAAAATAGAAGCTTGCAGGCCTAGGTCATTTTTAGGTGTCTACATTTTTCCCCTCTTTGTCGTAATGTCGCTTGTCGCATTGTGACAAAGAAAACAAGTCAAAAAATGCCCTAGTGAAAAATAAGATGATGAAGAATGACGAGGAGAGTTGCGGTATGCCCCCTCAAGAGGATAGACAGGTTCAAAGAACATGGGTGTGCTCTCGAAATTGATGAGAAGACTTAGAATATGAAGAGACAAAGAAATGTTAGTGCAAAAGATATGGATGATGATATGGATGCAATGCCTATATGAGATGGGAGAGAGAAGATGACACGACTAAAGAAGATGCATGTTGGTTCCTAGACCAAATCCTTCAAAACACTACCATAGGACTTTAATATTTTTTGCTCTTAATCATCATTGGGTGGTAAAATTGACACAAATGGACAACAAACACCATGATATGACGTAGACCAAGGTGTGCAAGGACATCCATTTGAAAAAAAGACAGTCACAGACAAGGAATGTCCTAAATCATACTAAGGGCGAAGTTGCACCAGTCTTTTTGTCAAGACAATCCACATACAACAGTCAAAGAAAATAAAATAGGCTAGGAGACGTCATTGCACCTCTAAATCCATCATGGGACATCCTCGAGGTAGCTAGTAACATGACCAAAAGACAAGACAATAAAAATATAAGACAGAATAGCCAAGATAGTCAAAAGATAAGACAAGATAGACCAGAAAGATTAACAACCATTTTATTTTGTTTGCCAATGTTTGTTTTCCAAAGATTGAATTCTTGTCGGTTTGACAGTTTTGACAGTTTAAAAGCTTTGCCAATTTGACAGTGTTGATGGTTTGATGGGGCCTATTGTCAAGAAGGACACATCCTGAAAAGGCAAAGGACATTTTGACAAGGTCTAACTCCAAGGACACATCTTGAAGAGGACCAAAGAGTGACGAGATTGACATTGTTTTGACTAATATGTTTTGGCAAGTTGACTGATGTTGACTATATGACTAATTGGACTGTGTTGTCTAATTTTGACCAATTTTGACATTGATGTTTCAAATGACTGTCTTGTGTTTGAGTTTGACTATGTCTGACTTATTTGACCGATGTGACAATTGTGACAAATGCCATGATTTTATTTGGACCAACCTAAAAGGACTGACCTAATGTCTCGGGGACTCATCGACTGATGGCCTTGCCTATGTAGCAAATGCGCAGAGAGAACGTAGTTTGACAATGACATGGACTAACTGACATGACTGGCTTTGACTCCATTTTTTGGATTTTGACATTGATTTGGATGTTTTTGTGTTTTTCTTCAGGATGTTTTATGATGTTTTTGTCTTTCTTCAAGACATTTTATGATGTTTTTGTCTTTTTTTAGGACATTTTATGATGTTTTTGTCTTTTTTTAGGACTTTTTATGATGTTTTTTGTCTTTTTTCCGGACTTTTTGCGATGGATTTTGTCTTTTTTGATGTTTAAGAGGATCATGACAAATGCATGTGACTGATGCCTACACATGAGAATCCATGGACAAACATGATCGTGCCCCTAGTCAAGCTGAATACCAATTGACAGGTGATGACAACGTTGTTTGATGTGGGAAGGACACATCTTGAAACAACATGAGGATGATGACGATAATGTGATAAAAGTATGGAGGTCTATAGCTAGGCCAGGAACACAGTCAAGTAACATTTTGGATAATGTGCTTGTATGGATTAGACTCACTGCATTTGGAATGACTTGGTTAGGACTAGATGGGATGATGATTATCCTTAGACCATTTGACAAGGGAAAACCAAGATAGGTGACATGCATGAAAGGATAGGGGGTGGCCTTGGTAAAGGACGAGAGACATGAGACTAAGGGAATTTTCATATGATTTTCAAGGACTATGTCGTATAAGGACAATAAGACTATGATGGTCAATGACATGATGTTTTGTGAATCGTGTATGACTGAAGGATAGACATGTCAAGAGTTTTCCCAAAGCATGATTTATGTGTGCCAGTTTTATATCATGACCAAGATAGGTGGGAATGATATGGATTAAATGGTCAGATGTCAATGCTAAGAGGAAGGCCTAGGAGATGAGACGACTTTCCCCCAAGTGTAAAAGTCCACATAGATGATTTATTTTACACATGGCGCCTGTTTGCCAGGTTTTCATCATGGTACTTATCCAAGGAACCTATTTGCCAAGTTTTCACCGTTGGATGAAATTTTTCTCTTTACTATTTTCTTGACTTTTTGATTTTTTTGGTGTCACCAAGATGCCTATTTGCCAAGTTTTCATCAAGGTGACAATTTTTTTTTTTTTGATTTTTTTTTTGTGTTTTTGATATTGTGGATAGCTTGGATGCTTTAGATGACCACTAACTGTTCTGAATCCACTGACGGTGCCAATGTAGAGACTGGTACCATGATATGCCAATAATGACCTTGCTAAAGGAGTTGTCTTTTCAAGATTGTAACACTTGTATACAACCGATCGATGTCATTGTGATCCTTTCTGATACTAGAGTTGGCCTTATCAAAATACACACATCACGATAGAGTGCCATGAGAGTCCTTGTGGTAAAGAGTTGTTGCCATGATGTGACGGATTTGTGACGTGGGATTTTTGGACTTTAAGTGAGATGTAGGATTATGACAGATGATGGTAGATGCGGAAAGATTGTTTGGACGTTTGGATGAATGACTTTTTATTTTCCAAATTTGGGATGGTGGATGACGGATTTTGGAGGGATGGTGTTTGGAACCAACACTTTTATATGCCTTGATTGATGACCATTTTGAAGGAGGTGGACATGTGTTGTATGTGGGATTCCTCTTGTCTTGTGGCTCCACATTGTGATTGACTTTTGTATTTGACTTGATGACTTTGTTTGATCCATCTTTCTTTGGGATCCATTTTAATTTCATTTGTCCACTTTTCCTTTTGTTTGATTCAATGGCCTTTGACATTTGATTTTTGACTTTGTAAGACTTTTGTTTTTGTTGGTTCCAAAGGGAAGGTTGATTCATGATAGAATGATGGTTTATGGTGTGGGTGGAGGGGGTGTTGGCAGTAATCTTATGACAAGGATTTCTCATGGACTCCATTTTGACGTTTGTATCTGACAAGGTTGCCCCTAGTATCGAGGAGGTACCATTGGCATTGTTTGATTTGCTATCTGAGGAATAACCAAGACCTTGATGTCTGTAATTTGCCTGAATTTGTATTGGTTCTAGAATTCCTTGCTCGTGTATGCCTAGTCCTTTGCCTTGATATTGTATGCTTTGACAGATTCTATTTGCGATGGGGTATTTATTGTTTTGAAAGCAAGATGCTAACCCGTCATTAGAGTTGAGGATACTGTCACTTGTAATATTTTTGTCTGCAAGAAAACCTGCTCTGACAAAGATAGATGACCCTACTTGATAAAGTGTCTTAGCTTCATTTTCATGTTGGAAATATTCTTGACTAATATCTTTGGTCTGATCATGTGACATGTCAAGTTCAGTAGATTCTGTTGGTGCTTCCAAGGAAATTTCGAAGCCATCATTATGTTTAGTGTCATATAGTCCAATGATTTCAGCTATAACTTGATCATATGCAAGCATGTCCCTGGTGGAAGATTCTTGTTCTGGAGGAATATCGTCTGTGTCCCATGAAGGAAAGTGTCTCATCGTGGGAGGTGTCAATAGTCGAGGCCTTTATAGGGTCGTCAAGTGTTTGATCATGAATGGCATAAAGGTCAAGGAGTGGATCATTTGGGATTTCTTTGTCCATGGTAGGGTCTTGGTCCAAGATGGGGTTGTCATGGATTTGGATTTCTTGGTCAATGGTAGGGTCTTGGTCAAAGATGGGGTTTTCAAAAATAGGGTCATGGGATAGACTACCTTGTTCTTCACATGAGGGTGACATTATAAGGTCATGCTTTGGGCTTTCGTTTTGACATGTATCCTCAAGTGTAGACGATGGGATGTGACTTTGGACTATGATAGAATTTTCATGACTAGGTGTGGCTTGTGAGGAGGTGACTTGAAAAGGATTAATGACCAAAGGACTAGGATAGGACGTGGGAACTTGGACTGGACTAGTATATGAAGGACTAGGATATGACATGGTTATTTGCATTGGACTAGTATGTGAAGGACAACGGTATGACATGGAGACTTGGACCGGATATGACATGGAGTCTTGGACTGGATTAGGATCTGATGGCATAGGATGTGACATGGGGTCTTCAACCGAATATTCCATGGAGTCTTGGGCTAGATTAGTGTAAGGTTGACTAAAATGGGACGTGGAGACTTGGATGGGATTGATATGGTATGATGTGGGGACGTGACATGTGTTGGTAGATAGTTGATAAGGCATGTAGACTTGGACGGGATTGATAGGTGAAGGGTCAGAATATGACATGGAGGTTTGGAATGGACTAGTGGATAATTGACTTCCCTTGTCAAGGTTAGGATAAGGGTGATAAGTGGACGTTTGTTGTGAATTATTGGTAGTAGTTATGTCAAGTGACTATTGATGGTGAGGGTAGACGGATGGAGGTGGCAAAGTATTTATGTCAAATCCTTGTGGTAACTTAGCCCCTTCATCCAAAAGCATGGCTAGATACCTTTGAGGGTCACGTAAGACTGATTTTTTTACAAAGGAGAATATATCAGGATTTTGCACTGTAGCTTCTATGTCTTTGAAATATACTCATCCATTTTGGTCTCTTTGTATGAATGGTTCAAAAAAATTTCATGATGAAGATGGAATGTTCATGGAAGATTGCATGTTCATGTTGTGAAATGGGTCAGAAAAATTCCAATGTTGGTTTGTGTCATAAGTGTTATTGTCGATGCTGGGATTGGAATCTTGTCCAAAGTTGGCCATTTGTCATTGTTGTCTTTGAAGTCTAGTCTCAACTGTAAAAGGGATTTGCTCAAATGAGGATGATAAGAATGACAAGTAAATGCAAGGATGGCACTAGCCTATGTTTTTTGGATTTTATTTTTTTTGGATAAAGGATGACAATGCAAGAAAGTGATGATGACCTAAAATGACAATGTTGACTCAAAGTTTACCAATGCAAGATTTAAGATGACAAGTATTTTTGTATTTTCAGAATAGGGTATGCAAGATACAAACTAGGACTAATGTGACTTGGCAAAAGGAAGTACCTAAGCACTCTAAGTGCAATCGTTTCTTTCTAATTGGAAATACCAATGGACTTGAAAATGACAAGGATGACAAAGGACAAGTGAATTTTCTGAACTAGACTAATGAGTTGGAAAAATTTCACCAAAAGGACAATGACTAGGAGAATGATGACACAGTCCAAGGGTAATCAAATTTTGAAAGTAAAGATTTTGCAAAGTATAACAAGGTTAACCTAAACCAAGGTATGGAAGATGACAACCTATGGTCAAACTAATGTCAAAAGACTATGACTATGACACCTAAGAGCTAAAATGACAATTGAAAAATATATACCTAAAGGTGCCAATGAAAAATGATGGAAAAATATTACAACCTTTGAGCAATTTCAGGATAATTTTTGATAGAGACTTGCTGAGGATAGTAAATTGATTTTCTGAGTTTGTGTTTGAAAAATGGAAATGTTGACAGTTTGACCTTTTAGTGTTGAATGTTTTGTTTAGAACTGTGATGAAACTAGAAAGCACTTGAAAAACATAGTGTTTTGAATCTAAGAAATCACACATAAGACAAGCACAATCCTAAAAGGCCAACAGGCCAAGGGTTTGTATACTTGATATAGCCCACCGATATACCCCGAATTGGTGATAAACACCTTTCCTTCTCAAGAGCGGATAGCTTAGAATTTTGGTGGCATTGGCTCCCCTCCACAGCTCATTAATGTCATTCGAGCAACCAAATTTGAATTCTTGGGTAGTGACTTCCCAAGAACTGCTATCTCTACCCAAGGGGATCAGTAGTGAGTGTCTTCGGGCACGATACTGTACCCTGCACTATACCAAGAAATGACCAATAGAATAGTTGGACACTAAAACAATATGTTTTTAATTTGGGCATTCCATTCGTGGGGCATGATCCATGTGGTGAGAGTCCCCTTTCAGATCCATCTCGTCGGAACCACACTCGTGATTCTTGGGCTTTCCCTAAAAACCCACTTTTATATACCAGTTGGAAGTCCCTCGGTGTCAGGGTGCTACCGGTCTAAGTTGTCCTGGGGTGAGTACTTTTTCCCACCAGAACAGGCCCAAGTTCTAGAGTCAGTAACCGTTTCTCTTACACCCAGGATTGCACGAATGTGCAAGGGGAGAGGATACTTCGATATACCAAATCATGAAGGGTAAAGACAGATAAGAATGGGTCTGGTTTTTTGATCACGAGGTTTTCACCAAGTGAGAGCATACTCACCTACCATCTTGCAAACACAATCAACCAAAGAAGACATGAGCTCTTTTTATATGCACCCAAAATCAAATGTTTGCTAATCTATGAAAGAAAAACAAGCACAATGTTTGTTTATTCCATCTTCGACATTCAAACCTGCAAACAAAAGATTAGTAGTTTTTTATGCAATGGTCTTCGACACACGAATGGGGATCGCCACACGCTACAAATCAAGATTAGTAACACAAAAAAAAATCTAATCTAGCCAACATGCAGGAATGCCAAAACCAGAAAAATAGAAGACCAGAAAACCAGAAAAGAAACAGAAACCAGAAAACCCTAAGATCCGAAAATTAGAATGACAAAAGTGACAGAAAAAATTTTACCAGTCAGATGCAGCTCGACAAAGTAGTTGCGTCGTTATGGACTTCAAATGCGATGCTACTTATCAGATGCGTCTTTCTAGATGTCAGTTGCAGCTTATCATGGTGATTGCGGCTCTTCAGTCTTCAGATGTGTCGCAACACATCAAATGCGTCACAATGTTTTTTAAAAAAATAGTTGTGTCAATCCATACCTGTACCTATAAAATAGCAAAAAACACAGAAAAAACGTATGGAAAACTAGAAAAACGGAGTCGGGTTCACCAATGTAATCAATGAAAAAATAGATTGTTAGATTATTAGATCAATAACATCAAAATCCACTGAAAATAATGAAGCACAAAGGAATACAATGAAAACAAAAGGAAATTATATCACCAGAACTCTCCATCTTCCATGGTTCACCTTCATTACACCTCCTAGCTTGCAGTAAATAAAGATGCGCTCAGATTTGTGTATGAGCAATTATGACAAGAGACAAGACTAAAGCAAGTTTCGAAGGATTTAATTAAAATCTAAATGCCTATGCCTCAACAATGTCTAAACTTGATCAAATATAAGTACTAAGTAATGGAAAAGTCTAAGAATGCAAGTGAGCAAATGCCTATAATATGCCTATGCAAATATAAAAATGTTAGCGCATATGTGTGTCTCATCGAAAAGTGAGAGGAAAATGGCATTTTATAGAAAATGTCATTTTGAGAAGATAGACAAGATTAATTGATGATGAGAACCTAAAATGAGCAGTTCAGATCAAACCTGAGAATCCTTAATTAGGGTTAGGGAAAATTCTTTAATCGAACGGTCAGAATAAAATCTCAGATAATCAGATCGACGGTGGAGAATAAATGAGATAAATTAATTAAAGAAATGAAGATTTTCAAAAAATCAAGAAGATAAGATTGCCTGATTTGAAAGATTTGAAAAATCAAGAAGATAAGATTTGGACTGAAGATCAAATTTGGAAAATCAAGAATCTGCCCGATTACTTGATTTTTAGAAGATTAGATACTATTTTGAATTAAATTAATTCAAATTATGGATTTTATGAGACAATAAATAATCTTTTTCAGATTATTTACCAAAATAGACTGATAGTTAAGATTGTGATGACATTTTAAATAATTGATTTATTTAAAATGAGAGGAATATCAAATTTAGTGGATAAGATTAATTAATTAAATAAATTAATCAATTTATTTAATTAATACAATTAGTGACATATTAAATAAATAAATAAAACTTATTTATTTAATAATCAAGAAGAAACATATGACAAAGGGTAATTAAATAAATTAAGAAATTTATTTAATTAAGGGAAGGCTTAGACAATTAATGACGTATTTAATAAATAAATAAAATTTATTTATTTAATAATCATGAAGAATACAAAGACATGAATTAATTAAACAATTATAAATTATTTAATTAATAGTCGAATGTGGACCAAGGACATAATTAAATGTCTTAATTATGCTAGGACGAAAGTGGTAAAAATAGAAGCTTGCAGGCCTAGGTCATTTTTAGGTGTCTACAAGTTTAGGTGTTTAGATATGTGGTTCAGAGCTTGTATAGAAGAAATATTTTCCATTGATGTCAAAGGGGGAGAAGATAAATGTGAAAAATATTTGTGGGGAGAAGAGTTGAGGAAAGAAGAGTCATAACCTAAGGGGGAGTAAGCGTAGTTGAGTTGATGGTATTTTTCACATCATGTGTTTCCATCAATGCCAAAGGGGGATATTGTTGAATTTTGTGTTTTTTTTTTATATGTGGTTGTCATTGATGTCAACACTATTAGAATTGTTGCATTAGAAGATGTATATGTCAAGGATATTAAGAAAATTGTAATAAGAATTGCTATAAATTTTCAGTAGTAAAGTGGAGTTCTTTCTGTCAGTGTGATAAATACATTTTTTTTTAGAGGTTATGGACTAAATGGTTTCTTGTTGAGTATATCAATTTTGACCACATCAAGTTTTAGAGATCCGCATGAAGATTTGTATTCTTATAGTTTTTCTGTTACTTTAGTTTGTGTTCCTGAATGAAGATCATGTGATTCCAATAAGTTCAGTTGCTACTAATTCTTCTCTGGTGTTTTTTGATGCTTGTGGATGTTTCTAGTTTTTTCTCTATCTATGTTGCACATCCGCATTGATTGTTGTGCTTGTGATTCAAGAGTTTCTCTTATGTGTTCATGTTTTTCATGTTCTTAGTTGACAAGATGCTGAAGCGTGTTGTGGATCTTCGAGGAGTAATTAATTGAAGTGGTTCATGTTTGAGGATGTTATTTTTAGTCTTCACTATGTTGTGGCTGACCTTGGTTTATTCACATGAATAATCTTTATTGATTTGTGCCAACTGTTTATATTCATTTTATTATTTCTTTGGAGCCAACTTATACTGATGTAATTTCTTGTTGCGGATATATAAGAGCAATTTTTTTATCATTTGAAGGCATGTGTGTGCGAAGTGTAAGAGTCCTGTGTATAAATAAATTTTAGATCATTTAAAGGTAGAACACAAATAGAAGAAGAGTGAAGAAAAGTGAAGAAGTGTTCATGTGCTTAACCGGAACTGTAACCAGGCATTAGCAGATGCTACTTTTCTCAGTTCAAAGTCTGATGGATTTAATCAAAACCTTTTTGTAAGACAATGTGTCTTCCTTTGGGTAGTAAGCCTATTTTGTATTTGAGCAGTGATCTCTAGGTAGTGTTCCTAAATGCATGTGCATTCCCCATTCATAATTCTGTATACTTGTAACAAGGTATAACCTTGTGGACTTACCTCCACCATGGTTTTTCCCTAACAAGGTTTCAACATAAAAATCTTGGTGTTATGTGTGATTCTGATGTGTTATTCATTTATGCTTTCATGATTAATGATTAGATCTAAGAATAAGGTTAATAAGTTGAATATGTTTGAAATTCGGTGACAACTGATTCACCCCCCCTCTCAGTTGTCTACCCTTGAGTTGCCAACAAACGTATACCAAAAGAATTTCCAATGCAATATCTACACTCCTATTGGATGCAAAATATTCTTTTGTAAGAGGCATCTTAATTTGAATTTACATTGTTTTTTTTGTCCACAAAGATTGAAGATTGATGGATCAAATTCAAAAAAATCTCTGCATAGGTTGGCATGGTAGCAATTGTAAATATTTTCTATAGGCCGACTTTCTCTACACCAAACATGCTAATCTTTGGTCTAGCCGAACATTGCAATACATTCTACAATCCTAGATCAATATTTGAGAAAATTGTTTATGAATCTTTGTGGTAAGGTGTATGGAGGTGAGTGAAAGTATAAAAAGGTATTTGTACATAATTCTGAGATCTGTCTAAGTAATTCATGTTCAATCTCTTATGTTAGAGAATGTTTAAGTGAAGAAAAGAAAAGTGTGAATGTAAGGCTATCAAATTGAAAAGTAGAATTACAAATTCACTCTGTAAGGTTTATGATAGATATTTTTTTGTAAGTGTCAATGTAATAATCTTTATTGTATTTTTTGGTTGGTGCCATAGTTCATGTGAGGTTGGTGCCTCTTGTACTCTAGGTTAGTGCTCATATTGGGCGATTGGTGTCTCTAGTGGGTTGGTGCCTACAAAATTAATTGTAAGATCTGATTTATTTTTGTGAGGCTAGATTTAGGCAGTAGATCCAAGCAACTTTTTCCACTGTGGTTTTTTCCCTCTAGGGTTTCCACGTAAATTTGGTATTATCTTGTGTGATTTCTTTCATTGTTGGTCCAATGTTCTTAATGATGTTTTGATGTTCATTGGTATATTGACTAAAGTTAAAATTTTATGATATACTGATTCACCCCCCTATAAGTATATTTTTGTGTTCAACAAATGAATACAGAAATAAAAAATAAAATAATACAAAAGATGACACAAATATACATGGTTCACCCAATATGGGCTACATCTATGAAGAAACAACTAGTCCTTCCTTTATTTTGTCTAGAAAAATGAAGGAATACAACCTATAACACATCCACTATAACTTCATCTTTGCTCTATCAAAGTCTCCTCACAATATAATACATCATCGTAATACAATTCCCTCATAAAAGGGGCTAACTTCTAGGGCAAGAAAAAACCAACATAACATCTACTGTCAGATTTGTGACCTAATGATGAACGGTCCATGTTTATAATATATATATATATAATGTTGTTTTTGAGGATGCTACCCCCGAATCATTGTTGGGATGTCCGACCCTCAGACCCTCCACTAGGTGGATGGCCCCCTTGGACATAACAATGGGGATAACCCTTGCACCCCACCCCTACCTCCTTGTCCACATTATAAATATTAACCAATAAGATCAAGCTCCATAACCAAAAATCTCTCACTTGGAGATTGATCATGACAACTCCAAAAAAATAATCAAGCTCCACCAACACAAGCCACATGCAACAATGTTTCAAGGTGCTCACTTAACAATGTGAATGACTCAACATAATGAATGGTAATGTTGAAATAAGCTACAAGAGCATTAATCCAACAAGGCATATGTAATAACCAATAAGATCAAGCTCCATAACCAAAAATCTCTCACTTGGAGATTGATCATGACAACTCCAAAAAAATAATCAAGCTCCACCAACACAAGCCACATGCAACAATGTTTCAAGGTGCTCACTTAACAATGTGAATGACTCAACATAATGAATGGTAATGTTGAAATAAGCTACAAGAGCATTAATCCAACAAGGCATATGTAATATATGACACAAGTGAGATAACACAACAAGGAAGGAGAGGGCTTTGTAAATCTCTTGATCAATCAAGACTAAATGACCAGTATAGCTTTTGATCCAATGACTTGAACTATCCCAACATAACAATCAGTTAAATGATTTTAAAAGCCCCATCATTAACTATTAAGAACTTAATTGATATTTGAAATCGCCTAAAAATACTTTACATACTTTAACACTATTTATTAATTATATGAACATATTTTATTTTGAAATCAAACTAGTCTATTTAATTTGATATCAATACTTTAAAAAAATCAAAGGTAAGTTGTACTATTAAGTAGAGAATTGGTTCACAATCATCTCAAAGGCCCATGATATAAAATTATAAAAAATACCCCATATTTCAGTTATTCCCATTACTTAAAAATCAAATGCCCATAAAGATTAATGCTAGGTAATCAAATTCGAAATGACTAGAGGTTAATTCTTGTCCCAAGTATTAATGTGAGAATCAAATCAATACTTATTTCAGAATCAATTCTTTTGATTTCCACACGAATTAATTCTTTTCCCAACTATTAGTGGGAGAATAAAAAGAATATCTAAGATGGAATTGTTTCCAAAGGTTAATGTTTAGGTGGGAACTTCAATGATTTCTTTTAGTGGAATAAATGTAAAAATATTCATGGGAAGGGTGAATCAAATAAAATGTTTGAAAAGGAGAATATTAAGGTAAAAGCAAGTGATTCGCAGAAAGCTAATGTTTGAGATTAAAGTTGATTAATTTTCGAAAAAGTAAAAGTAAACACACATATTTTATGCTTATATTAATAATAAGTAAATTTCAAGTGAAAGATAAAAGAGGAATGAATGAAACTTGTAACTTGTAGCAGAGAAGGATTTTTTTTTTGAATTTTAAACAATAATCAGGTTAAAAGAGGTCAAAAGTTTAGGAGATTTTTTTTTTAATTATTTTTTAAATGTAAATGAGGTCAAAAAGTTTAAAGTGGTCTTATCTTTTAGACTAGGATTTTAACACAATGAAAATGAAGTATTTTTAATTCAAAAATCATTTAGATTGAAATTTTGTTTTAAATATATTAATTCTAGTTAAAATATATCACTCAATTTTTTTAGATGCAAATGTAATATTATTTTGGTGTTAATTTTTTTAAATTGAATAATTTAATGTTCTTCGTTAGTTTTATTTGTGTAAATAATATATTTTTAAAAAATTGAAAGCACTTTTTTAAATCTAAGTGTAGTTTACAAACATATAATTTTTTAATATCTGATTTGTGTTTCTATTTTCTTGTTTATTTTCACTTAAATTAGGTCATCACTACAAAAATGCAAGGTTGATTATTTTTTCAAGGAAAATTACTACTAATGTTTAAAATAAAATAAAATATAATATAATACACTAGAGGAGAGATTCTATGTCAAGATGATATAATTATTTTTAATCCAACAAAAATAGTTAAGACAAAAAAATAGAAACAAAATGAAATCTGCTATAAAAAAAGTGTAGCCCCCTTTAACCTCATTTTTCATTATTTTATTAGGAATTAAATTATAGTGTCAATTTTATTAAAAATCATATTTAACTAATTTTTTAATTTTCTTAAAATATAAAAATAAACTATACTAAAAAAATGCATTTCATTCATTTACATCACCTCAAAATTCAAAACATATATGTTTCTTTTAAGTGATTCAAGTTAAAATGTTAAATTAGTGTTGGTCATTTCTTTTATAGGAAGGTCACATAACTTTGAACTTTTGTCCAAGATGAATCATTTTTGTAGAGTTATGATGTTCTTCATGCTTGATTTAAGTCTACAAAATGTGCTTGCATTATAATGCGAGCACACTTTCACTTGCACAAAGCACAAACACACTTTGGCTTGCTCTAAACAGTGCAAAATTTAAACTTTTTCAAAGCATGTTTGTGTTTTTGATTTGATGGATTTGTTAAGGTTTTCAAGCAATGATGACATAGATTGTAAGTGCTACATGTATGTCTTGTTTTGTGTGTGATATGAAATTTCACCATAATTCCCTTGTTATGCCATATGTGTCATTGTACATGACATGACCCTTTGTGTGTGTGTTTCCATTCAACGGAACATCCCTATACCATCAAGCCTATACATTAAAATATAAACTAGGCTACACCCTTAACCCATATCCATATACCCTATATCCTCAATCCAATACTTAAGCCCTAATCCCTCAGCCCTTAACCTGATACCTTAAACCATAAACCCTAAACCCTACATTCACAACCCTCATCCCTATGCCATAGACCCTCAACCTAATACTTAAGCCCTAATCCCTCAACCCTCAACATTATACCTTAAACCCTATTCCCTAAACTCACAACCCTTAACCCTATACCTTCAAAACTTAACCTTGAAAATTATCCCTCCACTATAAACCCTTAACCCTCAACCCTATACCTTAAACCCTTAGCCCTACACCCTCAACAATCATCCCTTAACCCTATACCCTCAACCCTATACTTAATCCCTAATCCCTCAACCCTCAACCCTAAATCCTACACCCTTAACCCTTATCCTTATACCCTATACCCTTAACCCAATACTTAAGCCCTAATCCCTCAACCCTCAACCCTAAACCAAGTACACTCTCAACACTTAACCCTGTAACTTAGAAACTCAACCTTGAACATTATCCCTTAATTTTAAACCCTATACCCTATACCCTATACCCTATACCCTATACCATCAACCCTATACTAAAGCCCTAATCCCTCAACCCTATACATTAAACCCTAAACTCTGCATCCTCAATGCTCATCCCTAAACCCTAAAACCTAAACCCAATACTTAAGCCCTAATCTCTCAACCCTATACCTTAAACCATAAACCCTACACCCTCAACCCTTATCCATATACCCTATACCCTCAACCCAATACTTAATGCCTAATCTCTCAACCCTCAACCCTATACCTTAAACCCTAAACCCTACACCCTCAACCCTCATCCCTATACCCTATACTATGAACCTGATAATTAAACTATAATCCCTCAACCTTGAAACATGTCCCTTAAACTCTAAACCCTAGTGCTCTCAACCCTTAACCTTATATCTTAGACACTCAACCCTAAACATTATCCCTCAAATATTAAACCTCAGTTGTCAAACCTATACCTTAAACCCTAAACCCTATGCCCTCAACCCTCATCCCTATACCCTATACAATCAACCCTATAATTAAGCCTTAATCCGTTAATGCTCAACCCTATACCTTAAACCCTAAACCCTACACCCTCAACCCTTATCCCTATACCCTATATTGTCAACCCAATACTTAAGCCCTAACCCCTCTACCCTTTACCCTATACCTTAAATCCTAAACCATATACCCTCAAACATCATCCCTATACCCTATACCATCAACCCAATACTTAATCTAGGTAATCCTTCAACCCTTAACCCTATACCTTAAACCCTAAACCCTACACTCTTAACCCTTAACCCTATATCTTAGAGACTCAACCTTGAACATTATCCCTTAATTGTAATCCCTCAACCCTATACCTTAATCCCTAAATCCTATGTACCCTCAACCCTCATCCCTATACCCCATACCCTCAACCCAATACTTAAGCCCTAATCCCTAAACCCTCAACCATATACCTTAAACCCTAAACCCTACACCCTCAACCATACCTTTTACCCTCAACCCAATACTTAATCCCTAATCCCTCAACCCTCAACCCCAGACCTTAAACCCTAAATCTTACACTTTCAACCCTCATCCCTATACCCTATACCCTCAACCCAATACTTAAGCACTAATCCCTCAACCCTCAACCCTATACCTTAAACCCTAAACCCTACACCCTCAACCCTCATCCCTATACCCTATACTCTCAACCCAATACTTAATCCCTAATCCCTCAACCCTCAACCCTAAACCCTGCACTCTCAACCCTTAACCCTATACCTTAGACACACAACCCTGAACATTATCCCTCAAATATAAACCCTCAACCCTCAACCTTATAACTTATACCCTCAACCCTATACTTAAGCCCTAATCCATCAACCATCAACCCTATACCTTAAAACCTAAACCCTACACCCTCAATCATCATCCCTATACCCTATAACCTCAACCTTATAACCTAAACCCTGAATATTGTCCCTCAACCCTATACCTAAACTCTAAAGCATACACTCTCAACCCTTCAACCTATACCTTATACTCTCAATCCATACCCTAAACCCTATACCCAATATCTTAAACCCTAATCCATATACCCTACACACTTAACCTTAGACACTCAACCCTGAACATTATCCCTCAACTATAAACCCCCAACCTTATACTTAAGCCCTAATCCCTCAACCCTCAATCTTATACCTTAAACCCTAAACCCACCACCCTTAACCTTATCCCTATGCCTTATACCCTCAACCTTATATCCTAAACCTTGAACATTATTCCTCAACACTATAATTAAACCCTAAAGAATAAACTCTCAACCTTCACCCTATGCCTTTACCCTCTGTTGGGACTATAAATTTCTGAATTTTTTCACATGTTTTCCATAACCCTAATTTTCCATATGGTCCTCATCATAAGCACTGGGGTTTGTTTTCATGTCATTCTACCCACATTTTGTCCATATCTGCCTCATTGGTTCCATCATATCATGCATTTTTCACATTCTGGTCTGTTTCGGCTTGTGATGGTCAGGGTTCCCCGACCCATGTTGCGTTTTCTACTTGCATGAGTATGTGTTTCCTATCGACAACACTCATCCAATGTCATGGTGATCACAGGTCTTCTGCATTCATCATTCATCATGACTTTCACACTATTTCGATGATAGAAGATATATCAGCATGAGCCAAGGGTCTTTGGTGAAATGTTTCATCAAATATATCATGTCTCACTGACCATATGCATGTGGAGGTTATCGATAAAACTAATTGCTATCATTGTAATGTCTTGGTGAGACCTTGTTGTCTTACCGACCAACAATGAGGGTGTGCTTTTCGATGAGATTTTTTATTCAATATAATATCTTGGTGATATCTTATTGTCTCACCGACCAGTGATGAATGAATTGATATATCGGTATGAGTTTCTGGCTTCAGTGAAATGTCATGGCGATTTTGTTGAGTCTCACCAAACAACATATTGATTAAACACTTTGGGCAGACAATGCCTTTTCGGGAGGTCCTAGCGAGGTTATTGTCTCTTGCCGACCACTGATAATAATGTACACTTTGGTAAGAATTTTTTGCTTCGATGTAGAGTCTCGGCGAGTCTGTCGAGTCTTGTCGACAAGGTGTAATAAATGGTTTTCGGTGTGAGAACAATAATGTCACAGCGACATGCATGAAATAATGGGAGCCTTCGGTGAAACATTGTGTAGTCTACATGAGGTCTTCCTGACAGTTGCAAGTTATAGCAACATACATAGACAGATGGACTCATCAACAAGAAAAATCATATGTCTCGGTGACAAATAGAATCATGTGAACTTTCAGTATAACAAAGAATAATATCTATAGGATCTCCCTAAAAGCGATAAGTCACAGCGACACATTTAACCACGGGGCTTTCAGTGAAACATAATATGATCTGTGTGATGTCTCTCCTATATCACGAGGCTATAGCAACAGTGAATAAAACAAAAATGCATCTCGGTGTAAGGATACTTCTTGAATTTGACATGGAAAATAGATGGTCACGGCGATGAAAAGAGGAACACGGGATGACAATGATTAATGTTATAATTGCCTTCAACATACTATTGCATTGTCTTAGTGACTAGTTCACTGGTGATTAATAAAATTCAAATGTTGTTGGCCAACATGTGAATGCTAAATACTGTTGATGGCTGACATGAAAATTTCTTGAATACTGCAGTTGGCCGACATGAATTTGAAGCAATATGTTTCCTGATGCTGGTGTATAAATATGCATTCCCGATTGTAATTGAAGCATCAGATTTTAGATCAAATTTTAGATCAGAAGCAGTAGGTAGAGATGGATATAGTAGAATAATTTTCTCATGTCAGAGACTATGGTGCATGTTTTCAAATGGCGATTCTAATGAAATTCAGCTAGTGTGGCAGTTTTTTTTTGGTATCAATTGTATGTTGAGTTTATTGAAAAGTATTGCTAAGTTGTCTCCAAGTTGATTCTTTCTGGTTATTTAAATTGAAGTAACAAGCTTATTTTCAGTTTACCAGTGCACATTTGTTGTATCTGTGTGATTAATCTATTGGTTCTCGCAAGCAGAGATTAAATCCTTTTTGTTGATCACACTAATCAGGGGGAATTCATCTGAATTATTAAAGTAGAGCTTAGTGATCATAATCTTGCATGTTTATACAAGTTATAAATAGATCATATGCCATCAATTTGATTTTCTACTAGAATAAGTTTCCCACTTCTGTTTCATTTGACTTTGCATACCCAATAAGGCACTGGTCTCTGCAATTTCATCATTTGAATTCATTCAGTTTCTTTATATTTGTTAATTAAGAATTTTAGGATTTAGATCAGATGATTGCTATCAGGTTCGATTTCATTTGTTCACTTCCATCTGCCATTGTGGACAAAGCATTTTAGTAGGATAAATCATAAGTTAAGTCTGCTTCATTCATAAAGGTACACCCGCCTAGGTTAGTAGCACCTGAAGAGTAGAAGGTTGAGTTCCCTTGACCTTGTCTATTACCCTAAAGCATATCAAGAGATTGGTAGCCTCTTGAGGCTTTTAGCCTGCATTTTTGGGAGCTAACAAATTGGCGACTCCACTGGGGAAAAACATCAGAAAATTTGGTTGAAGACCATCATATAGAGTCAGTGAAGAAAAGATTTGTAATTTGAGAAGTTTTAGAAAAGGTGATTCCACTGGGGAAAAGATGAGAAATAATGATTTTCCTACTTTTGGAAAAGTAGGTGGCGATTCTGAAAGAATTTTTGCAGTTGTTCAAACATGAATGGAAGAGGATCTCAGTTTAGGGGAGGTTATGTTGGAGCTCCTCATGGTTAGCAGTATGTGCCATATCATCATACACAACACTATGGTTTGATGTACCAACATCAGTACCCACCTAGAGCCCCCCCCTCATCAATACATAACAATGATCAGACAATTTGATTTGGTAGGGATTCAATTATCCCCTTATCCAATGGATGGGAGTTTTAGAGGTCTTGTTCCAAATTTTACAGGGAGTGATGCAATCACTATTGAAGAGCATCTAAGAAGTTTCAATGCTTTCATCCAAGATTTGGGTGTGCCATATAAAGATTTACACATGAGGCTATTCATGATATCACTTATTGAAGATGCCAGGGATTGGTTCAGTAGTCTACCAACAGTCTCTATTGATTCTCTCCAAGGGTTTCAGGATTGATTCCTTGAGAAATATGGGAATCCAAGTGCACTAGATGCTACTCTTCATGAATTAATACAGATTCAGAAAGATCAAAATGATATAGTTTATGACTTTAATCGAAGGTTCAATAAGTTGCAGAATAAAATACCTCCTGGATCAAGGTTGTCAAACTCTATAGCACTGAGTGTTTATTTGAATGCATTTGATCCTAAGATAGGGTATGAATTGAGAAATAGATTCCCAAGAGATTTGGCTGAAGCATAGAAGATAGCACTGACATTTGAAAACAATAGGAGGGTTGTAGGGATAATTGATAAAAGAGACAATCCTAGGGTTCCTCAGCAAAGCAGCAATTATCAGCGCAGGTAGGAGAATACATATAAGAATGAAAGGCCGAGGTTGCATGACATGCCTTATAATATAGACTGGAAGGACAGAAAACCTATAATAGCTAGGCCTGGAAATAAGGAAGCTCATGATACATTGAGCAAGAAGGGAACCTATATGGTAAGTAACAATTACTTCTATGATTTTTGTGATGAGCCACATTCCCTAGATTATTGTGTTGTAGCCCAAAGAATACAAGATGAGGGAATGTTGATGGGAAACAATATATAAGATTACATAGTATATTTGACTTCAAACACTTTTCACCATGTTGTGGAGAAGTACTCATCTTCAGAGGATGAAAGTTATTTGCATGATGTTTCAGATTAGAAATACAATGTTCATATGCCTAAACAACAGGTCCTTTTTGAATCTGAAGAGGATCATACAGTGGCACATTCTATTGTGGTGTCTACTCAATGTAGTATGAGGAGACTTACGGAGGAAGAGATAGAAAGACTAAATGATGTTGTAGTTGAAGAAGCAAAAGGTGGTGATAGGGAAAGCAATGCATGTTGTGAGGAATCCAGTGAATATTCTGATTCTGATGATGAACCAAAGGATTTTGATCTGCAATCAAGGGATTCTTCTACCTATTATCAAGATACAACTAATGATGATGAGGTTTGTACATTTGAAAGTGATTTCCAAACTTTTTCAAACCCATTGTATGATGAAGAGTTAAAAGAGGATCAGATGATATTTTGCAAAGGTATGTCCAAGAATGAACTTCAGGTATTTTCAAATCCACTTTATGAGAGGGAGGAGCTAATTTTAGACAAGTGAAATGATGGAATAAATGACTGTGCTGATAATATTTCTGATTTCTCATTCTCTGATGGTCTTGGATTTCTTTTTGATGATGACAAAAATGAAGAATATAACTATAGTGATGAAAATGTTGAGACTTGTTCGCTCAGCAATGGACATATTTTATATTTGTTAATTCCTAAATACCAGGGATGTGCACATGAGGGTGATCTTGAAGATTTGTGCCTAACTTACATTTGTTTTGATAGTGAGAGATGTTTGTGTAAAGATTCTTATGACTCCCCATGCATTTCTTGGTGTGATGGTGAAACTTTTGGTGTTGATCAAAAGCCTGTGTCCATTCAAGAAGAGGTATGTGATTTTGAAATTTCTAATTCATGTGGAAGAGACTTTTATTTGCATGCCAATGATGATAGAATTACAACTTTGATTGGTTCTTATATGCTTGATACTGGAGATGTGAGCTATAATATAATATTATCTCCAAATGATGATTTGGAAGAGGTGCAAAAGGTTTCAGATTTGTATGTTTCAGACAATGTTGGCCTAATAGAATTTTTTGATTCTCAAGAGAAGCACTTTGATGATGAATTTTCAATGCAGCTGAATGAGTGTTTTATAATACACAACAGTGAGAAAGATAATGAGGAATTTTGCATTGAATATGTGTATATTTTTTATATTGAAGATAACAGAGATTTTTCTAATGGTGAAGAATATATATTGCATAATGATGTATGGATTTTGGGCCAAGCTCAGCATAGTGATTCTCTAAAAACTAACAGTGACAGGAAGGATTGCATGAGTATCTTCAAGAAGGATTTGATGATCTCAAGACAAAACCAAGTATTTGATAGGGGAAAGTATGGTTTGAATTTTAGATTGTGACAGCTCAGAACGGGTGAAGTTAAAACACAGAGGATTAAGGGTTCCCAGTACATGGACAACTCTTGCTTGTCCTCTTTAAAATTCTTTTCCATGCACAGTAGTTTAGGATTTTTTCACATCCATATTGCATTCATTTTGCATTCATTTCATCATGTTGCTTGTCCATTTCCATTTTTCCCATTTTGTGTTTGGTCTGGTTTGCTCACCCAAAGATTTTGGATCCTTGCAATGATCTTACTATCATTCATCCCCAGATCGAGCCACTGTTGGCACTGTAAATTTTTGAGTTTTTTCACATGTTTTCCATAACCCTAAGTTTCCATATGGTCCTCATCATAGGCACAGGTGTTTTTTTTCATGTCATTCTACCCAAATTTTGTCCATATTTTCCTCATTGGTTCCATCGTGTCATGCATTTTTCACATTCTGGTCTGTTTCAGCTTGTGATGGTCAGGGGTTCCCCGACCCATGTTGTGTTTTCTGCTTGCATGAGTCTATGTTTCCTATTGGCAACACTCATCCGATGTCATGGCGATCACAGGTCTTCTACATTCATCATTCAGCATGACTTTCACACTGTTTCGGTGACAGAAGATATATCAGCATGAGACAAGGGTCTTCGGTGAAATGTTTCATCGAATATATCATGTCTCACCGACCATATGCATGTGGAGGTTATCGATAAAACTAATTGCTATCATTGTAATGTCTTGGCGAGACCTTGTTGTCTTATTGACCAAGAACGAGGGTGTGCTTTTCAGTGAGATTTTTTATTTGATATAATATCTTGGCGATATCTTATTGTCTCATCGACTGGTGGTGGATGAATTGATATATCGGTATGAGTTGCTTGCTTCGATCAAATGTCATGGTGACTTCGTTGAGTCTCACCAAACAACATATTGATTAAGCACTTCAAGCAGACAATGCATTTTCGAGATGAGGTCCTGGCGAGGTTATTGTGTCTTCCCGACTGCTGATAATAATGTACACTTCGGTAAGACTTTTGTGCTTCGATGTAGAGTCTCGGTGAGTCTGTCGGGTCTTGCTAACAAGGTGTAATAAATGGTTTTTGGTGTGAGAACAATAATGTCACAGCAACATGCATGAAATAAGGGGATCCTTCAATGAAACATTGTGTAGTCTACGTGAGGTCTTCCCGACAGTTGCAAGTTATAGCTACATACATAGACAGATGGACTCATCGGAAAGAAAAATCATGTCTCAGTGACCAATAGAATCATGTGAACTTTTGGTATAACAAAGGGTAATCTCTATAGGATCTCCTCGAAAGCGATAAGTCACAGCGACAAGTTTAACTATGGGGCTTTTGGTGAAACATAATATGATATGATGTCTCTCTGATATCACGAGGCTATAGCAATAGTGAATAAAACAAAAATTCATCTCAGTGTAAGGATAATTCTTGACTTCAACATGGAAAACAGATGGTCATGGCGATGAACAGAGGAAGACAAGATGACAACGATTAACATTATAATTGCTTTCAGCATACTGTTGCATTGTCTTAGCAACTGGTTCACTGGTGATTAATAAAATTCAAATGTTGTTGGCTGACATGTGAATGCTAAATACCGTTGATGGCCAACATGAAAATTGCCCGAATACTATGGTTGGCTGACATGAATTTGAAGTGATATGTTTCTTGATGCTGGTGTATAAATATGAATTCCCGATTGTAATTGAAGCATCATATTTTAGATTAGAAGCAGTAGATAGAGATGGATATAGTAGAATAATTTTCTCATGTCAGAGACTATGGTGCATGTTTTCAAATGGTGATTCCAATGAAATTCAACTGGTGTGGTAGTTTATTTTTGGTATCAATTGTATGTTGAGTTTATTGAAAAGTATTGCTAAGTTGTCTCCAAGTTGATTCTTTCTAGTTATTTAAATTGAACTAACAAGCTTATTTTCAATTTACCAGTGCACATTTGTTGTATCTGTGTGATTAATCTATTGGTTCTCTCAAGCATAGATTAAATCCTTTTTGTTGATCATAGTAATCAGGGGGAATTCATCTGGATTATTAAAGTAGAGCTTAGTGGTCATAATCTTGCATGTTTATACAAGTTATAAATAGATCATATGCCATCAATTTGATTTTCTGACAGAATAAGTTTCCCACTTCTGTTTCATTTGACTCCGCATACCCAATAAGGCACTGGTCTTTGCAATTTCATCATTTGAATTCATTCAGTTTCTTTATATCTGTTAATTAATCATTTTAGGATTTAGATCAAATGATTGCTATCAGGTTTGATTTCATTTGTTCACTTCCATCTGCCATTGTGGACAAAGCATTTCAGTAGGATAAATCATAAGTTAAGTCTGCTTCATTAAGAAAGGTACACCTGCCTAGGTTAGCAACACCTGAAGAGTAGAAGGTTGAGTTCTCTTGACCTTGTCTATTACTCTAAAGCGTATCAAGAGATTGGCAGCCTCTTAAGGCTTTCAACCTGCATTTTTGAGAGCTAACACCCTCAATCTCTCAACTATATACCTTAAACCCTAAACCCTACAACATCAACCCTCATCCCTATACCCTATACCCTCACCCTTAAACCCTATACCCAATATTTTCCTCAACCATACACTTCAAACCTAAGCCATATATTATCAACCCTTCACCCTATGCCTTATACCCTCAATCCATACCCTAAACACTTAACCTTAAACACTCAATCCTAAACAGTATCCATCAACTGTAAACCCTCAACCCTCTACCCTATACCCTATACCCTCAACCCTCTACTTAAGCCCTAATCCCTCAACCCTTAACCTTATACCTTAAACCCTAAACCCCAGAACATCAAGCCTCACCCCTATACCCTAAATCTTGAACATTATCCCTCAACACTATACTTAAACCTTAAACCATACACTCTCAACCCTTCAACCTATTCCTTATACCCTCAATCCCTCAACCCTATACTCTATACCCAATATCCTAAATGATAATCCTTATAACCTGGGTGATCCCACAATACTGGTTTACAATTTTTGGCCAAACTAGACACTCAATTTATTTTTTCTAACTAAATCTTCACTTTTGGGCACCTATAGCAACTAAATTGTGAGGAATTTGAAGATGATGAAAACTATTGATTTGTAACATTTTTTTTGTAGATTATAAATATATTTTTTTCAAAAATTTTGGAATCAGATTGAACTTCTTTTTCCATCTCATTCGAAAACTAGTTTTTATTAGTAAACACCATTTTTAAGGAGTGATGCTCACCGTATACAACATAATTATTTTTCTATGAAGGATAAAATTCTAATTTTTTTGAATTTAGATTTGTA
The DNA here is from genome assembly GCA_007258455.2 of Sequoia sempervirens. Classification (NCBI taxonomy): domain Eukaryota; kingdom Viridiplantae; phylum Streptophyta; class Pinopsida; order Cupressales; family Cupressaceae; genus Sequoia; species Sequoia sempervirens. Next base: position 65,655 of record VDFB02011298.1, read on the forward strand.
ACTATGATATCTAACCCTTTCATTTGGTTTCATAGTGTTTTATTGAATATTTTTTCCTTAATCAAGTTTCAAAGTCAAACCAATTACATTTTAGACATAAGCGGACTGTATACAACATAACTTTTTTTGTATGCATTGAATTTTTATATTTTTATTAGACCAAGGACATCAATACCTAGCTTAGACATATTTTTTAGAATTTTATTTTGATAATTTGCTATTTTTCCACATGTACAGAATAAAGAGCTTGATTTTCAATGAAAAACCTATGTTTAATCAAACTAAAAAAACAAATACATAATAAAACCAAAACATATTAAAATTATATTCGATGGATAGCTCATTTTGAGGACTACCATCATCTAGTTGGGTATGTGAAGTCTCCTCCATTTTCATCCTCAACTCAAACTTTGAAAGGAAAAATTCTACAGATTTTTGGTTCCAGTGGGGGAGAAGGGGGAAAAGGGGATTCAAATGAACCCGAGTTAGAGTGAACCCCTCTTGGAGGTTCACTCAAACCTAGGTTCATTAAAACCCTAGTTTGAGCAAACCGCTCTAGAGGTTCACTCAAACCTGGGTTCATTCAAACCTTAGTTCAAGCGAACCCCCCTTTTACAAAGTTTCTATTTATTTTTTATTCTAGGAAATGTGAAATATGTGGGACTTGGTGGCATTTAATAGGTTTTTCTCGAAGGGGGGTTTGCGCTAACCCTTACAAGGTTTATTCAGACCCTAAGTTCATTTGAACCTCCTGAAACCCAATTTTTTTTCATGGGGGCATTTTTTGCAATTTTGCTTTGTCAACATAATTGTAAACCAATTCTCTGGGATCACCCCCCTACACACTTAATCTTATATACTCAATGGGATGAACATTATCCCTCAATCGTAAACCCTCAACCCTATACTTAATCCATAATCCTTCAACCCTCAACCCTATACCTTAAACCCCAAAACCTACACCCTCAACCCTCATACCTAAACCATATACCGTCAACCTTATAGCCTAAACCTTGAACATTGTCCCTCAACCCTATACTTAAAACCTAAACCATACAATCTCAACCTTTAAACCTATGCCTTATTCCCTCAACCCATACCATAAAAACCTAAACCCTAATACCTATTCCTTACACACTTAAAAGTATACACTCAAGAGGTTGAACATTATCCCTCAACTCTAAAACCTCAACCCTATACTTAAGTCATAATCGCTCAACCCTCAACCCTATACCTTAAAACCTAAACCATACTCCCTCAACCCTCATCCCTATACTCTTTACCCTCAACCTTATACCATAAACCTTGAACATTTCCCCTCAACCCTATACTTAAAACCTAAACCCTACACCCTCAAACTTTAACCCTATGCCTCGTACCCTCAAACCATACCCTAAACCCTAAACCCAATATCCTTAAACCTAATCCCTATAGCCTATACACATAACCTTATACCCTCAACCATAAAAATTATCCCTCAAATATAAACCCTCAACCCCATACTTACACCCTAAACCCTACATTCAAAATTGTATGGTCCTAAACCCTAAGCCCTCAACCCTCAACCCTATACTAAATATCCTTAACCCTAATCCCTATACCCTATGCCCTCAACCCTAAACAATATCCTTCAAACCTCAACCCTATAACTTCAACCCTAAACTCTACACCCTCAACCCTCATCCCTATGCCCTAAAGCATTAGCCTTTAATACACTAAACCCTATACCCTAGAGAGTCAAGTTGACCATTTTGGTGTATACATTTGACACACTTTTTAAAGCCACTTTGGGACCCCTCCTAATGGTGAATACTCACTCTAAGGAAATGGATGCAACAATAAATACATACAAACATACATACATTCATACATATGTACACACATAAAATGATATATTCACACTTACAAACATACATACACATACATTCAAGCACACAAACATGCATACATACATACATACATACATACATACATACATATATACATACAAGCATACATTCATAAATATAAAAATACATACATTCATACATGCATTCATACATGCATTCATACACACATACATACATGCATTCATACATATATACAAGCATGTGAATTAATACATGCATTCAAGCACACAAACAAACATACATACATACATACATACATACATACATACATACATACATACATACAAGCATACATACATACATACATACATACAAGCATGCATACAACATATATACAAACATACATACATAAAACATATATTTATACAAACATACATAAAAACATAAAGTGAGGCATAATGCGAGCGCATTATAACACACTCACTTTATGTTAAAGCTATGACATAATATGAGTGTATTATAATGCACTCATTTTTTGTCTTGCTTTGGGAATCCCTAAGCCTTTGGCTTGGATTTACTTTGGATTTCCAACCCATAGGCTTGGAATGCCTTTTCAATGTCCAAAAATGTGTTTTTGCATATTCTATATTTAATTTCATGTAATCTCGTTCGTGCGAACCATCAATTTTGCATGTGTTTCAAGGTCAAGTAAAACAAACACTTGGTTAATGTTAAGCTCTTTCTTAGCAATTTAATGATGTAATTTTTTTCACATTTTTACTATGTTAAGACTTTCATCTTTAATTTCTTTTGTTGGTGTATCCATTTTTTGTCAAAAGCCGATGTTTAGTATGTTTTACTTTATTTTTTAACTGTTCATTAAAATTTCAAATAAATTACATTTTTATAAACTATACTCCATTATACACATATTCAAAAAAATGATTTTTGATTAGTTTTAAAAAATTATAGGGGTACCATGGCCAAATTTTTGTTTTTTAGGATGTGTCCACTTTAAAAATTAGTAAAAAATCATATTTTAGTTAAAAAAAAAATTAAAATAATTGAGCATAAACTACATGCTATTAGCTAATTTCTCACTAAAGTGATTTTAAAAATACTAAAAAAAAAAATTAACATTTTGAGGGAGCCACAACAGGCAATATGTTATGTTTTTTTTATAAAAAAACATGACCAATTTTTGTGGCTCCCTTTTTTGAACCCCTTAATCTCTACCATTTTAAAAAATAATTAGCAGTTTAGAAAGTAGATTCGGAGCACTACTACCCTTGTTAAATTGTTGCATCTTAAAATTTTGAGTGTAACTATCAGGTGATCCCACAATACTAGTTTACAATTTTTGGCCAAACTAGACATTGAAATGAATTTTTTTAACTAAATGTTCAATTTTGGGCACCTATAGCTACTAAACCATGTGGAATTTCAAGATGATGCAAACTAGTGACTTGTGACATTTTTTTGTAGATTCTAAATATATTTTTTTAATTTTTTTTGAATCAGACTGCATTTCTTTCTCAATCTTCTTCGAAAACTAGTTTTTAGCAGTAAACACCATTTTTAAAGAGTGATGCTCACCATAAACAACATAAATTTTTTCTATGAAGGTTAAAATTCTATTTTTTAAAATTTATCTTTGTAACTACAATATCTAGCATGTTCACTTGGTTTCATAGACTTTGTTTTATTGAATTTTTTTTCTTAATCAAGTTTTGAAGTCAAACCAAAATTTACAATTTAGACATAGGTAGACCGTAAACAACATAAATTTTTTTTATGTATCAAAATTCATTTTTTTCTTTTTTATTGGATCAAGGACATCAATATCTAGCTAGAACATATTTTTTGGAATTTTTTTTGATAATCTACTATTTTTTCACATGTGCAAAACAAAGAGCTTGATTTTTGGTGAAAAACCTACATTCAAAAGAATTAAAAAATAAATATATAATCAAATTAAATATATTTAAATTTATACTTTTTGGGAAGCTTATAGTTGTAAGAGAGGGGGACCAACCATGTTCAAGGCCCTAGGTCATGAAGAGCCAAGAGTGGAAGGCTGCCCTAACTTACCTCACGCTAAAGGGGTGTCTTGAAATGAGGGGCAAGAATGATGAGGACTATAAGGTCTTTCAATCACTCTATAGACCCAAAATCTAGAATGGGGATAAGTGAATCGATTTTAGGGTTCAACACTGCACCTCAGGTAGCTCTCTACCTGAGGACGAAAGCACAATTCTAGGATGACAACGCAACGTGCTGGCATCTCTCAGGTGCACTGGCGTTTGTACGACTAGAGGACCAAAAACACAGTGAGAACTGCCAGAAAACAAGTTGATGGCCTAGCTATTGGTTTCTAAGGGAACAACAAAAATTATGAAGAGAAATACAAACAAATGTGATAAAGCAGATATATTAAAGCTATGATGACAAAGATGATCTCATAGAAGAGCCTGTTCACCAGCTAGCTCCAAATGCACGTCCACCTACACACAAGAGAGAGGGAAAATTGTTGGGGGCTGTATAGGGGCCTACCTCAATCAGACCCCTATTTTGGTGTTTCCAGCTCCACAAACAACCAAGATAGCAATGATAGAGAAAAGTATGATAAAGGAGAAAAAAAAAGTAGAGAACACAATAAACACTACAAAACAATAAAGTGCTACTCAAGTAAATCGTAGAGGAGAGGAGCGGAAATGCTTACCGCCTCCACCAAGAGCTCACTAGCTAATGGAGGAGAAAAGAGGAATCAAGCCCCTACTGCAATGGTTTGTTCTACACTTGCTCTATGAATTTGATGGAGTGTTGTTGTTGTTGCTATGGAGTACCAAAGTGCTACATGGGAATGAAAATGAAGGCTGTGAATGCAAGAAGTGAATGCTAGAATGCTTAGAGATTGCAAGATGTGAAGAGTATTTTTGGGTCAATTGGTCGAAGAGGGATGTTACAAGTCATTTCCAAATAGGAAGTGTAACGCCTTTGCCAACTTTAGACACAGGAATCCGTCAGGGACGTAAGTGCTCCACACAGACGTCTGCATGCCGTGTGGGTATCCTTGACAGTTATTCTTCTATAAATGCAAAAAACAAATGCCAAGTGGAACAAAGGTAGCGAGGTGATGTGGATTTTTTCCTTTGGATTTCGTTTTCTAAGGTGAGGAAGTGTAAAAGAGGAATATGTGTAAGGGGTGAAAATTCACACCTATACATTTTCCCCCCACTTTAGTGAGCATGAATAGTGATGAGTGCTTTGGTAAAGTAGATTGAAGAGTGAATAGAGTTAAAAATTTATACCTGAACCGTCGAGGAAGCAGACTATGATCTGGTGAACTTGAGAGCGCATGACAAGTAAATGACTTCATAGTCTCATAGAACTATGAAGTTAAAGAATGAAAGCATCTTACAGGCTTGTGGACCTACAAGGAGGCAATCCCAAAGATATCTCAAATTAAGGAAGCCCTAAGGGGTAAGTGCCTCACAGGTTCGCAAACTTGCAAGGAAGGTATCTTTCAAGATCTCTCACATGAAGGAAACCCAAAAAAGCATCTTACAGACCTGGAGACCTGTAAGAAGGCATCCCCCAAGATATCTCACATGGAGGAAACCTTGAAAATCATCCTGTAGGCCCACAGACTTGGAGTGAAGGTGTCCTTCAAGATCTCTCACATGAAGGAAACTAAGAAAGTGCCCTACAAACCCATAGACCTACAAGGGAGCGACTCCCAAGATCTCTCACATGGAGGAAGCTCAAAGGAAAGTGCCTTATAGACTTGTAGACTTGTAGGGAGGTACCCCCAAGATCTCTCAAATGGAGGAAACCCAAGGAAAGTAGACTCCACAGAGTTGGAAAGCGGCTTCATAGCGCACCCATAAAGTGACATGTTTACCCATAGATGGACACATGTCAGAAAGTGGCCATGTAGGCAAGTAGATAGTCAAGCAGACTGTCGACAAGTTGGAAAAATTTTAAAGGTGTCCCTTGGGAACCCGATGTGAAGAAAGAGGTCCACTTAAGGGATGCGCTATTTGAAAGTATGAAAGATATTTCTTTCTCGAGTCGATTCATCATCAAGGAATCCTTTTGAAAGATGTTCACTTCATCAAGGAATTCAAAAGGAAGAAAATTCCCCCATGTGAGGGGAAGGTCAAAGCTTCTCCCACCTTGAAGGGAAGGTCCTCAAATTCTTTCTTTATGCACCCATGATGAAGGAAACATGTTCCATTAGGGTTTCAAGTCAAGAATGAGATTCTTTGAAAAGAAGTTTGTTAAGATTCTCGAGAAAAGATTTGTTAGCAATGAATGCATTTTCTAAAAATGAAATGTTATAGAAGTGGCATTGTTACACATGAAAGGGAAAACTCAAGCAAAGCAGAGATAAAGATAAGAAAAGAGCAAAAGAGAAAAAGATAAAGGGCACAGGGGTAGCTTGATATTTCAAGGTCAAAACTGCTCATAAATGTATATAAGTATAATAATAGTATATAAAATGAACTTTCATCAACCACCTACTATATCAGATCATGTGAAGAATGCATGAGAAGAAAAAGTAAAAATAAAAAAATGGGTCAACATGGAAGGGAAGTCTAAATGTCCCCAACACTTTGCATTTCCCCCAATTTATCGAAAATCAATCACAAACATGGAAGAATGATGAAATAAATAGAAGAAGGTTTACGACACAAAAATTATTCATCTATCCAAGCACCAAAAAGGGTGGAAAGGGTCATCCAGGGACACATAGCATGATCACGGGGGGACACATCACAACACACATCTAATCTAAAGATAAAGAAGGTGCCTCCTCCTAACATTGATCAACCAAGAGGTTGCCTACTTGCCACTCTAGATCATTGTAGGGATAAGGATGAGCCTACAGTGGTTGAATGTTAAGAGGAAGAGATTCTAACCCTCCCGCAATAATGGCTAAGGAAGAGGGCCCCACAAGGTCTCCTTCACTACGCTCTTGTGGAGCTAAGGTCAACGATTTTGAAAAAAATGCTGACAAGGCTGGAACTTCATCTAGAGAGTTAAACATGCAATTCACTGGAGTGCCATTTCATATCTCAATGGATGGGGAAAGTTGTGCCTAAGGTTCACCACTAGGCTCACCGAGTGACTCGGGAGTGGTGATGAACTTAGGGGAAGTTGGGACTAGTTCCATCACTAGGAAAAAACAAGTCAGCGTGGGACCACCTTTCAGAGAAGATGGGCTCCTCTTTCGTCCTCCATTGCCAGAAGGACCACTCTCCACCTTCTACTCCGTCAAGGGATGTGAACTCCCTAAAGATGAGGCAAGAGGTGCAGAGGAAGAGGAGGAAGAGAAAACTACAATAGATAGCACTGAAGTGTTGGTCATATCTATGGATTTTGGGAAATATGGGACATCTAGAAGGGACATCAACAAAGATGGCTCCACTAAAGGAGTGATGAACACCTGCACCTTTTTAGGGTCAGGAATATTCGTACTCACAACAGAAGCCAAAATCAATGTAGAGCTAGATTGAATGGAAGCAGAGGGGAGGAGAGAGGAGGATGTGGAAGGAGGCCCTGATATAGGGGCAGTCATCTCCTCTTCCTTCCTCTGCAAGGTGGCCTACTTAGCCATGAGAACCTTTCACCGATGCTTGCACTCATGCGCAAGGTGGTTTCTATAACTCTTTGAACCAGAGGCTGGAGGCTGAGAAGGAACATAAGGGTCCTACTTGGCCATGGGAGTGTCCACTACATTTGTTTATGGTGGAGGAATAGACTCCTAAATGGAAGTAGGAGGAGTAGGTTAGGGAACAATAGGGGGAGTCGGCTCAAGCTCCTCAACAACGAGCCTCTTCTTGCTTACTACCTTGGGAGCAGAAGTGGTAGGAGGCCATAGAGAAAATTCCCTCTGGGAGCCTTTCTTTCTTCCATACAAATAATACCAAGGGCTGGGAGGCTTGGTAGGGAGATCTGATATCCTACTCTTGGGTCTACGCCAAGGAGGTATCATCAGACTTAATAGGTAAAAGCCAGGTTTTCTTATCCAACACTCCTCCCAAGAAAGGGGAGCATATGAGTTAGCTTGAGAGGAGGCAAGCTTCTCCTTCCCTTTTTGGGAAGAAGAGGTAGTTGGCTATTGTGCTACATGAAGAGCCAATTTTGGTTGTCCCTTGTCCCCAGTCTTATACTTCACACAATTTTTGTAAAGTAGGTATGTTCTAGGAGGAAGCGGACCAACCAGGATAGGCCAAAAGTGATCTAATGAATATCCCCCATGGGACACCATAGGCTGGTATCTAGTGTCATGCACTACATGCATGAGGCCTTCATGGGATAAATTTATACATTTATGAATAACAATGTTGATTCCATTCATGGAAGCTAGCCAAGGTATGCCTAGATTCATTCTAAACAAATATGACTCTAGAATGAAATCGAAAATCATGTCAACAACCCTAGGTCTAACTAGGATGGACAAAGTTATCGAGCCATATGGTTTTAGACAAAGACCATCATGTGTACAGATGGTAGATTTTGTTTCTTTGTACTCTTTTCTATGTAATGAGTTGAGCCACAACATCTCTTCTGTAATAGCATTCACTCGACTTGCATGGTCTACTAAGACTCCTATCACAATGTTTCCATTGAGGTGAGTGAAATGTATAGGGGAGAGGGCTTGTTACTTAAGGGCAAGTCCTACGATGTGAATGTCACATCTGGTGAATCAGGTGCATGCTACTTAGTAGGAGTAACCATGATCATGTTAACATAGGCCCCGAGTTGAGTGAAAAAATTGATGGGATTGATAATCATGTTGGTAGAATGCAACAGAAATGGGTCCATGTATATCTGTAATTCATTATTCACTTTCACCACCAATTTATTTTCATTTTGTTTTCTTCCATCAAGACGAATAGTACCATCCTTAATGTGGTCCTATATCTCGTGACACAACCACATACAATGTTCGGTATCATGTCTATTAACCTGATGGTACTGATAGTAGGTATTTGCATCATATCAACTATGGTAAGGTTCCTTAAGAGGTTTAGGGTTCTACAAGGTTATGATCTTATCCTTCAACAACTTTTGTAAGATGGAAGAATAAGATTTTGCTAACTTTGTGAACTTTTGATTGTGTTTGAGGTCGTTGTCATCTGCAGCGGCTACTACATTTGTAACAACCTTATCTTTCCTAGAGATCGATACAATAGACTTTCCTTCAAAATGGGAGTGTGGAGAGGATCCCCCGAACTAAACTACCATCTGTTGATACTCATGTAGGGTTGCACACAAATGCGTGCAAGAAGGGTATTTCATAAGGGAAAACTTTTCCTACCAAGGCCTTTGCAAGTTCCCTATGAACACCTTCTACACATCATAATTGGGCAATGGATATGAGATTTGTGAGAAGAGAACTTGATACCGCTCTATGAAATTAGTAATCTTTTCATTATCTCCCTGTTTGCACCAGAAAAGATCTGAAAAGAACATCTTCAGCCCGATGTTAGCTTGGAATTGTCATAGGAATTGGTTTACAAGTTGATCAAATGAGAAAATGGAATTATTGAGCAAGGAATAGTACCATTCGAGTGTTGTATCCTTGATAGATCAAGGAAAAGTTTTGCCATCAACGTGTCATGATGGAAGAAATTTGTGCATAGGGTGTTAAAGGAAAACACATGCATTTATGGGTCCCCTTTGTTGCCATATTTTTTGAATTTAGGAATATCCATTCCTTGAGGGAAGGGATTGTTCAAAATTGTGACTAACAATGGGCTATATTGGAATAAGGGTTGAAAGATGGGTCGGGTAGAGGCTTGGGAGAGACTCGCCAATTGGCTTTGCATCTTACCCATATTTTAAAGAAGAGTGTTCAGAATAGGGTTGTTAGAAGATATAGGGCCAAAGGAACCTCATCTAGAAACACCATCGAAGCCACCACCAGACCCACCAGTGTGACCACCACAGGAACCACTACTAGAGCCACTCCCACTAGTAGGGCCTTTGCTGGAGCCACCTCCGCTTCCAAAGCCACCACCATGGCCTCCACTAGAACCACCTTCACTAGCGTTGCTTTCACCACCAAAGACACCACCGCTACCAAAGCCCCCACCACTCAACCCGCCAAAACCTCCACTACTAGAGGTAACAAGAGGGGTGAAGCTGAAACCCAAGGGGGTCTTGTTCACTTTGATAGTTTCAGATCTCTCAGAGTTAGAGGGAATACTGATTGAGGGGATGGCATCGGCCATGTACATAGACGTAGGAGGCATTGACATTCCTATTTGTCTCTCATGATCTTCAAAAGTGGCCCCTTGTATAATGTTAGGACTGTTTGGAGGAGCACACGCTTTAGTCAAACTAGAGAGACTAGCTAGGAGTTCAATGCATGTTTGATCTTTTCCAACCATATGCTTTAGTTTGATGATAACTCGGGTGGCCCTAACCAACTTTGAGTTTCTTTCCAAGTGGTTTTCCAAGTCACCCAACCCTTTGCTGAGGGAGGAGACATATTCTAAAGGAATGTGAACAACCTCATGCTCTTCTATCGATGATGGTGTGGGAGATGTAGGAGGAGTGGGGACATGGTCAGTCTCATTAGAGAATCCTACCTCGACCCTTGACAATTGCTCCTACGCGACAAGACCAACGATGGACCCAACAAAAAGGCCTGTAGAGAAACCAGTAGTGACCTTCGTCCTCTCCATCAAAAGGTGTTGTATACTTATAACAATATACCCAGAGGTTGTGGACTGGGTTGTGATGCTCATAAACCTTCACAACACTCAGAGGAACAATGATCATAAGGTACAAGGAAAAAGCCTCAACACCAATGAATGCACTGACATTGGTTCATGTCAAGTTCACCAAAAATGTAAGAGAGGAGTACCAATCACATTCAAGGCCCTAGGTCACAGAGAGCCAAGAGTGAAAGGCTACCCTAACTTACCTCACTCTAAAGGGGTGTCTTGAAATGAGGGACAAGAATGATGAGGACTATAAGGTCCTTCAATCACTTTGCAGGCCTAAAATCCAAAATGGAGCTAGACGAGTTAGTTTTCAGGTTCAACATTGCACCTTAGGTAGCTCTCTACTCGAGGATGAAAGTGTAGTTTCGGGATGACAGTGTGGTGTGTTGGTGTCTCTTAGGTGCACTAGTATCCGTATGACTAGGCCACCAAAAACATAGTGAGAACCACTAGAAAACAAGTTGGTGGCCTAGCTATTGGTTTCTAAGGGAACAAAATAGAACTATGAAGTAAGAGAAATACAAATGAATGTGATAAAGCAAATATATTAAAGCTAAGGTGACAAAGATGATCTCACGAAAGAGCTTATTCGCCAGCTAGCTCCAAATGCACATCCACCTACACACAAGAAAGAGGGAAAATTGTTGGGGGTTGTATAGGGGCCTGCCTCAATTAGACCCCCATTTTGGTGTTTCCACCATCATAGATGCCAAGATAGAAACAATAGAGAAAAGTATGATAAAGGAGAAAATAAAGTAGAGAACATAATAAACAATACAAAACAATAAAGTGCTACTCAACCAAATCGTAAAGGAGAGGACCAGAAATGCTTAACACCTCCACCAAGAGCTCACTAGCTAATGGAGGAGAAAAGAGGACTCAAGCCCCTACTGCAATGGTTTGTTTCACACTTGGTATATGGAGTTGATGGAGTGTTGTTGTTGCTGCTATGGAGTGCCAAAGTGCTGCTTGGGAGTGAAAATGAAGGCTGAGAATGCAAGAAGTGAATAGTAGAATGCTTAGAGATTGTAAGAAGATGTGAAGAGGATGAGATGAAGTGAGAATGAATCAATTTGAAGGAAAAATGAGCAAGAATAAGACATTTTTGGGTCGACTATTCGAAGAGGGACGTTACAAGTTGTTTCCAATAGGAAGTGTAACGCCGAGCTACTAGCTTCAGACACAAGAATCCGTTAGGGGTCCATAAGTGCTCCGCGTATATGTTTGCGCATCGTGTAGGCATCCTTGACAATTATTCTTCTATCAACATAAAAAAATAGATGCCAAGTGGAATGAAGGCAGAGGGGTGATGTGGATTTTCGTCTTTAGATTTGGTTTTCTAAGGTGAGGAAGTGTAAAAGGGGAATTTGCATAAGGGGTGAAAATTCATGCATATACAATAATAAGGACTACATTCTTACAAATAATAAATTTTAAATTAATTCATTTGATCACACAAAAGCTAAATCAAAAGTGGTTTTTTATCAACATTTTGATACATGTAAAGGAGACTTCATTATAGGTATGGTTTAAAACTAGCAGGGTTCTATCCAAGGGGGTTTGATCTAAGGTGGTTTGATCAAACCCTCTTCAATTAAAATCCTTTAAATGGAACTTTTTAAGTCTTAAATCATTATATTTTCTAAAAATATGTGATTTCAACAAAAATCAAGATGTCCCAAAAAGCGTAAACCACTATTGTGGGTCACCCTATCGTCAATTTCTCATTTAAGGTCAATATTTCCTAATTTCAAAAAAAGAAAATTGGCCACTTAAGACCCTTTTTTGGCCCCTCATCTTTGTGCACTTACCCATATTCATGGTATGTTTTTTGGGAGGAACTCATTACAAATTTTGATGACACTCTTATGGATAGATACTTTAGCCAACTTACAAAATTAAAGATAAAAAGTAGGTCAATGACTATACTCAACAATTCCACACTTTTTTAGTAAGAGTGAAGCATTCTAAAAAATAAATTTTGTAAGAATCATTTGTAGCAGGTTTAAAGAAACATGTTAAATATGGGGTATACATGTTCCATCCAAATTTTATTTTCTTGGCATTAATTATTCCAAGGTAGCTAGAGGGATTTTTTTGGCTAATATATGACAAGGTTTTGCAAAACTTGAAAGATATAATCAATTCAATAGTCACTTCTTTAGCCTACTAGATTGACTCTACAAAAATTGAATATAAGATGGCAAAGGAGTTATCTTTTAAATATGATATCATCTATAGTTGATGAAATAAATGTACTAAAATGATTTTCCTACATTGAAAGACCAAGTGATAAATAAGAGGAAGAAGAAATATTAGATGATAACAATTAGATGGATGACAAATTGAAGATAACCAACTAACTATTTCTTGTTATGCACTTTTGGAATTAGCACACAAAAATCTCAAGGTAGTGGATTTCTTGAAGAAAAAGAGTAACAATATTGATAAAATCATGCACTCACAAGTCATAAACATGAAGTTAGTTGCTTGTCTAAATTATTTTATATATCAAGCTCCAAATTTTGAGTTGGGTATGTGCAGGATCATGATGGGCCAAAAAGTGGCAATATTATGGGTATTTGTAGGGTATGTGGCTGATGACTTTTTTTTTACCCAAAATTGATGAAACAAAAAGGGTTTTTAGAGGAGATTCTCAGCTTTCCACCAATATAAATTATACTTTAATTTGAATTTAATAAATAATTATTGAACTTTCTATTAGAATTACGCTAAAGTCACGATGGTACAGGTTGAGAGTTGAAAAATATCTATAACTTTTTCAAATGGTATACATTTTTGGTCAAAACATATGTCATTCTATGCTTCACATACCTATGAGTTAAAAAGGAAAATAAATTTCAGCGAAGTTTGACCAAGTTAAGGTGGTCGAGACATATAATTTTATATTTTTTTAAGTTGTAATAAAATTCATAATTAATTATTTTACTTGGAAAAAATACAAAAATATGCATCACATCAGACATGAGTCCTTTTCCTAACTTATATAAAATCTTATAAAAATAATTATCATTTTATTATGGTTAGGGTGGTCGAGACGGAGACACCCTGCTTCTTTCCTGAAATTTAATTACTACATTGATTTCAAAATTTTTCTTTCAAATAGATTTTATTTATTTTAAATAAAACCTAGTAGTTTAGAAACTACATTCAATTTTCTACAAATTCTATTCTTACATATTTTTGAAATAATATAGATAACTTATTCAAATTTTTATGTCAAGTTGCCTAACACTAATTTTTTTGAATTTTTTGCCACTTAAGGGCCTGTTTTTTCTATGATGATCCTGCACATACCCAATTCCTAATTACATATGGAGGTGTTACTAGTTTCTCAATGAAATACTATAGGATTAAATTGGCTATGGGAAATTACTAAATTGATTTTTTAATGTTTTCTAGCTCTATGGATGTGATAGATATTGTGTTGGAATTATAGTGGTTTACTATATTGGGGACAATTGAGATGAACTTCTAAGAGTATTTCATGCATTTTTACTTAGAAGGTATGATATTCAAACTAAGAAGGTTATATGCAAAATCTTCAGAAATGATAAGCTATCATCAAATGAAAAAATTCTTAAAAAGGGAGCAATGTCATTGTGGCCCAATTATTTTTATTAGTAGTTAATCATTCAAAGGTTCCTACATAGTTAAATCTATAAGAAATTATAGAAATTCACTCAATTTTATATATATATATATATATATTGAAAGGATTTCCTCCTAAAATATATCATGATCATGCCATTCAACTAGTACTAAAGATCCAACTACCTAAGATAGAGTCCTATAGGTAACCTTATGCAACAAAAGTGACACTAAGATGGTTTAAGAGATGCTAGAGGTAGGTATTATTTGGCATAGTTATCGTGATTATTCCTCTCTAATGGTAATGGTGTGCAAGGAACATGTCATTTGTAGATGTTTCTAGATTACAAAGATCTCAACAAGTGCATCATAAAAGATAACTTTCCCATTCTAATAATTTATGATCTGCTAAATGAGCTTAATGGTGTTATTTACTTTGAACCAAAATTTATATTCATTATATTTATCATCAAATCAAAACTAGATATGAGGATATACATAAGAAAAAATTTCAAACCCATGAGGGTAATTATAAATTTTTGGCGATGCCTTTTGGCCTCACAATGGGCCATCTACATTTCAAAGCTTGATAAACTCTATCCTTAGGCTATTTTTATGGAAATTTATTTTGATATTCTATGATACCTTAAGTAATAGAAAAGATTGGGAGTAACACTTGCAACATGTGAATTAGGTTTTAAACATTCTTGAAGAGCACCAACTTTATGCTAAACCATCCAAGTGTTTATCTTGTGTTAAATAAGTGGAGTACCTAGGTCATATTATTTCATATAGGGGATTAAAAGTGTACCCTGACATGATTAAGGGTATTTTTCAATGGAAAATACTTAATATTGATAAGAACCTACAGAGTTTCTTAGGGCTTGCTAGTTACTAACATCAATTTGTAGAGAACTATGGTAGCATAACATCACCTCTCATAACTTGGTTGAGGATGCATATCTTTTAGTGGAATAAGGTACATGTACTAGGGAATTTTAGAAGCTAAGGGAGGCCACATGCATAACTCCAGTTCTAGCTACCCCAAATTTTTCTAAATCGTTCATTATGGAATGTGGTGATTTAATACATGACATCTGAGTAGTATTAATGTAAGAAGGGAGACCTAGAGTATTTAAGAATCACAAAATTAAAGGTAATAATTTGTTGAACATAATCTATGAGAAATAAATGTTGGCTAGATCATGAATGTAATAAAAAATGTAGACCTTATTGAAAATAAGAGGACAATTTAAGTTAAAGATAGATCATGATAGTCTCAAATACTTAACTAGGAATTAAATTTTTTATCTAAAGAACAAAAAAGGGTCACAAGAATGTTGGGATGTGACTTTGAGATCGTATTTAAGAAAATAAAGGATATTATTGTGGTTAATGCTCTATCTAAGAGGAATAAATCCAATGAGTCGATATTGAATTTTGTTTCCATATTATAGGTAAACTAGGTAATTGAGGTATGTCAAGAATGGGAGAAGCACATGGATGATCAAAATCAAAGTGTATCAAGTAATTTTGTATGGAAAGGAAATGTTTTATGGTACTGGGATAGGTTGTACCTATGTAATATATCAAACCTTAAGTTTAATATTTTGGTAGAACTACATGCTTGCACAATAAGTGGGCACATAAGATTCTTGATGACTTTACAAAGAATCAAGAAAGACTTATAAATTGGGATGGGTTAAAAGGGGGTGTTCAAAATTTTGAAGTAAAATGCATGCAATTCTAGAAAAATAAAAAGGAAATTAAGACTTAGGGTCTTCTGTAACCCTTATCTATTCCAAGCTAGAGGTTGGAGGATGTGTCCATGGATTTCATCACAATTTTTCCAATTTTGAAGGGAAAAATGTCATCATGGTTTTTATGGATTGACTCACCAAATATGCACATTTTTTATGCCTTTTCATACCCATTCATAACAAGCACTATAGAAATGAACTTTATGGATATTAATTAGAAATTGCATGGACTCCAAATTTCATAGTAAGTGCTTGTGATTCTATATTTACAAGTAATTTTTGGACTGATTTATTTTCATGTTTAGTCACTTAGCTTGCTCATAGCTCATCATATCATCCTTAGTTAGATGTATAGATCGAGGTGGTTAACAAAGGATTGGAGGGTTATGTTTGATGTAATTCTTTAGATAAATAAGATAGATATGGGCAATGTCTACCACTAGTAGAATGGTTGAACAACATTTATTTCCATACTTCATTTAAAATGTCTCTATTTTTTGCTCTATATGGGTAATATCTACCATTAATCACCTCTTTGTTATAGGTACACCCAAAGGTCCAAATAGTTGAAGAACACATCCAATATCCACAAGGTATTCTTGTGAGTCTTAGGGAGAATTTGGAAATAGTACATGGGTAAGTGCACCAAGATGGTTCCCAAAAAGGGGGCTTAAGTGGCCACTTTTTTTTCTGAAATTAGGAAATGCTGACCTTGGACGTGAAATT
>VDFB02011299.1:0-16229 GCA_007258455.2 Sequoia sempervirens
AGTTCTCATTCCTTTCTAACAAAAGAACTGCCATAAACTATTGTAGGTGTTACATAAAACATGTCCAAAAGTTGGTGACTCATGGTTCTTCTTCAACAATAATATCTTTAACTTTGAAGTTTGTGGCAAGTAAATTCATCACATGAACAATAATTTATAGTTTTTAAAATAAAATTTTAGATATTTATATGATTAGGTGTCCTTTTCAATCATCATCTATATACCACAATCCATTCAAGACATCCATTGAGATTAAATATATCATGTTTTCTTCATCTTTGTGAGACAATGTCTTCTCCTTTCAAACTTAATGCCTAGTAAGTACTCCTTTCAGGAAGCATCATAGGTCATCCAAGCGGTAGTTCTAGGTAAAATTCTAAGAATATTCAAATATAAAAAAATTTAGTATTTTACTATTTTTTGGGTTTTCTTACGTTGCAGTTTTGAAGCCCTTCAAGGTGGAATTTGGCCTAGAATATGGTTGAGTGGCCTTAAGGGTGCCCGTGTTTCCTTAGGGTCATCAAAATTAGTTCACAACCTTATGTTGCCAACAAATATCCTAAGTTCCAATTACAGGCTACAGTCAAGTTGTCAAGACCTCACTAGGTGGCACTACCAAAATAACTCCAATCCAATAGACCATTTCAGTCTTTGATCTATCTCCCTGTATTTGAAAGGAAACATTGCAGCAATAATAACATTTCCACATAACCCCAAGAGAGATTAATATGCAAACAAATATTTAAAATCCACCATACAAAAGAATAGACGAGTATTCCATCAAGTTGACACAAGATATACCCTAGGAAAACCCTCAAAAGGGGAAAACCTAGCCTCCAAAAGCATCCACCTTCAAATATTATTCAATAATGAAACATTACAATACACTTATAGAGTTGTCATAAATATTTATGAAACATCAAGCTCCTCCACTGCACCCTCCATGTGTCCAGGCATAATGGGTAACCATGCAACCACACATCTCATGCCATGCTTCACATATGCACTCTTTAGAAGAGCTTGATACAAATGATAATCAACTAGCCAACCTCAAAAACTATGCATGTGTTTGTTTTTATAGAAACAAGCTTGCACAAAACCATGTGCCTATTACCATGAGCTTACAAAACTATGTCCCTCTCATTTACTTTTTGTTACTAAGCTTTTCCAATATTAAATATTTTCCCAATGTGCAACCCACACATAAAATATCTAACCAACATTACAATACAATTTTACAAGTAGACCCAAATAAATATTTAGTGTGGTAAGCATATCTCCAAAAATGCACCACGAATAAAAATTTATTTTACATAATTAAAATATTTATTTTCTTGTGCAAAGTGTACAACACACCTTTTTCCAACATTCTCTCACTTCTTGTATACATTGCATTAGAGGTCAAAAGTAAACTCAAACATCAAGGGAACAATCCCTAGGGCCAACATATGCCATCAAAACATCAAAGTGTTCCATGTGCTCCATCAAGATACCTACAATAATAACCAAGGGGACCACCATCTCAAAAAAGAACTCTCTCATCCTCCATCATCCAAATTCACAAAAGATAAGATCTAATCCAAAGAGATGCCACACTAATTGTCACATAGAAGCATGAATCTTGCCTCAACCCAATATCCAAATATAAACACTACATCCAATGGTAACAAGTAGGCCTAAGTAGCTACCAATGAAAAAACTCACATGATTGCAAATAGCAACCAAAACAAATGCTAATACATCCAATCATCCATACCTCCAAAGGTATCCAAAACCATCAATAGAACTCGTGCCAACAACATATCCAACCCATAGACCGCAATCACAAGCTCCCTGTATAAACCTATCATTGAACAACACTCATATCCAAGAACTCCCATTGCATGGGTAATATCAAATCTGAAAATAGATCAAGGCATATCAAGCCTACCAATCAACACCCAAAACAAGGTGTGGCTAATCATCAAAACCATGTCGTAACAAAGAACAAACACAATGATCCACACATGCAACAAAAAAAACGCTACATACTCTCTCAAAACAAGTCACCATAACTATGAAGTTCATCACAACCAAACCATGTGAGAATGGAACTACACGGAGTAGCCATAGAACAATGAGAGACAACATGCAAATCATATCACATAAAATGTCTTACCAACACCTCAATGTGCTAAGTTGTCCCAAGTTAGACCTCCTTCACAACCCCAACTAAAAAGCCTTAACAACATCCAACCATTCAATCACCAAGATCAAACACATAATGTGAATCGATAGACAAACCGAGATGTATGCCTCTCTAAAACCAAAGAAGATCAAACTCAAATTCATTCCCAAAACTAGGAAATCAGCCCAATAACATCTCCTAAAATCCTCAAAAATGACAGCATAATCAACTCATATGCACAAGGAGATAAACATGCCAAACACTATTCAAATGAACCCCCCAAAACTAACAAGCATAGCTCAAGTTCCGTATCCATGAGAAGACAAAAAATAAAACATAATGCATCTGAAAACAAAGTGGGCAATACCTATCAAATGATTATCTCCCGAGTAGACCAAGGGTGAGGAATGAGATTGCTCCTCTAAGATACACCACGCCATGATGACCCTCTCCAAGAACAATCTCCTCTTCAAGTCACGTCCAAATCCAAGTGTAGCATCCTTGGTCTTCCTATTGAAACCTCCAAAGAGTAACCATCTCAACAAATGTCTCAAAACCCAGGAGAACCCCAACCTCACCCAGCTCTCCAAGCATTCATGAGCACCTATAAGTGATCAATCCATGCTAAATTTAAAATACAATACCGCATTCTCATGAAGCTCCCAAGTAAAAGATCAATGTACTCAATAGCAAGAGATCTATCCAAATCATTGTCAAAGCTCCAACTATAGAATCAAGAACACATCATGATCTAACATCTCCTCAAAGAAGATCATATGCTCCATTGAACATATCCTACCCCCAAGAGCACCTGTGTCATGTCAAAACTCTAATGTGCAATCATGAGTCCACCATGGCACAATACTAACCATCCTCTACACCAAGGATCCCATCTCAAAACTGATAAGACAAAAACTAACACCTCAATCAAGTGTAACAATACTATCCATAATAGATAAATTTAAAACAGACTCTAATTTATTAAATAAACAGAGATTTATTATTTATTAAAAGAATAGTAATTAAATTTCATATCAATTTTAAACTATACAGCATTAAAATTATCAATTATTGAAATGCCAAAAACAATCAATAATACTCATCTTTTAAAAATGTGCAGAGGTTTATAATGATTGCTTGGAGCAGACTGTTGGTTCAGCCCCTACCATCTATGAGCAGTCTAGGAGGAACCAGTTTCTTTCGGAACACAATGCACAATTGCGCTCTACACTAGTGTTGGTTCAACAAAAAAATGCTCAACATAGGTGCAAACCAAGCCCTAGCCAAGACCGTTCAGGGTATATGTTGTACCCTGAGTTGGACACACCCTGTGTGCCCACTTCTCCAATGCTCACAGCCTACTAACTCAAAATCTTGCTCCTTGCAATTTTCTCCCATCCAATCTCTTCTCTCTTTGCTGGCCATAATTAGCTTTTTCCATAGTTTATAAAAATAATCAAAAGGGTGGTTCCAACTGTAACACCCTTTCACAATAGTTTACAATAATATTACATTTTAATTATTAATGGTAAACATCCCGAGAAATTTCTTTTATTCTATTATTATTTATTTTCGAATAGTAAATCTCCTTTGCACTTTTAATTATTTTAACTTGAAAGTAAATCTCCTCATATTTTTTTTATATTTTTTCTCTTTCTTTTCTATTGAGAAAAAGTCCCATAACAATTCTCCCCCTGTTATTTAGCTGCTGCCCTCAGTAGCACGGGGAGTTTCTGCACCATAAACACACACACACACATAACAATTTTTAGTTAAACAAATGTGGATATTGAACTTTAATAAAGTCAGCTTTTTCCCAATACCACAATGACTCCATTTAATTTGTACTTCATCTATAACACTATTTCTCAATGTTTTAGATCTTGTTTCAATTATTTTTTTCGGTTCAATTTTAAATTCACAAGAAGATTCAATAAAAATACTTTTCCAATCAATAACATGATCAACATTATATAAATATTTCTTAAGTAAACTCACATGGAATACATCATGGATTTGTAATTGCAGAGGTAAGACCAGTTTATAAGCAGCATTACCTATCTTTTCCAATATTCCAAAGGTCCACAAAAACAAGGAGCTATTTTGGAATATTTACCAAGTTTTAATGAACTCCTTTTGGGTTTGATTCTAAGAAAAACATGCTCACCAACATCAAAATGTCGAATAGACCTTTTTGAATCAGCCCAACTTTTATATCTATCTTGGGCAGTCTTCATGTTTTGTTTGGCTTTGTTAATAACAGCTTCCATTTCTAACAAGTTTTCATTTTCATACCAAATCTTACGAACAAGATCAGACCACGCGATAGGCATATTAGGATTTCAACCGTACGCTGCTTCAAAAGGTCACATCTTGATGGTTGAATGATATCCTTGATTGTATGCAAATTCAACTAAGTGCAAATAATCTTCCCATGACTCAGGTTTATCCATGGTATACATTCGTAACATATCCTCTAATATTCTATTAATCCATTTTGTTTGACCATCAGACACAAGATGATATGCGATACTAAAATTTAATTGGGTACCAAGTTTTGTTAAAATAGATTTCCAAAAAGAAAAGGTAAATCTAGGATCTCGGTCTGAAATAATGTTTTCTGGAAAACCATGTAATCTGATAATCTCTTTAACAAAAATATGGGCAATATCAAAAGCAGAGGATTTTATTTTGATAGGCAAGAAATGTGCCATTTTGATTAATCTATCTACCACTACAAAGATAGAATCATGACCTTTACGTGTTTGAGGTAGTCCAGTGATAAAGTCCATACTAATTGACTCACATTTTCAATTTTGAATGGATAAGGGTTGTAAAAGACCAAGGGGTTTACATTGTTCTACTTTTACTTTCTTGCAAGTTAAACATTGTTGAACATAGGTACGGATCTCAATCTCCATTTGAGGCAAAAAGTATTTTTTCTTGATCGAAAGATAGGCTTTTTGGAATCCAGGATATCCTGCGATAGGTATATCATGAATAATCTTTCAAAATTTGTTGTTTTAAACTAGGTAGATTAGGAATACATAATCTTCCTTTATAATAAAGGAAACCATTGTTACCTATGTCATGTCCTAAATTGTAACACTAAAATATAGAGCATTGAAAGACAATAAATGACATTATAAATACTAATATATAAAATATAAATATTAACAAATAAAATAAATATCAAAATATATATATACAATATCTAAAATGTAAATCTGAATATCACTATAAATGATATTATAATATGATAAAACAATTATAATTATTATCATTAAAATAAACATTATAAATAAATGCAAATCTAAAAATATAATAATTCATATATTTATTTGTACAAATGCAGCCTAAAAACATCAATTATGAAATAGAATAAACAGTATAAAATAGAATGAATGATAGTATAAATAATAAATAAATGGTATGATAAACCAACGAATAATTAAAAAAAAGCAGTAAAAGCAAAGTTTTCGGCCAGAATAGTATCAAAAGCATTTGACTTATTAAGCAAAGTCAGCAAGGGACACGATCTTTCAAAGGAGGCCACGGTTTGGGAAAAGGTGTGATCCTCCACCCAAATCGTGGGTATTTAAAGGAATAGAATGGAATCTTCAGGGGCATCGATGAAGAAGTATTTTGCAACACAATAGGAATAGGAAGGCAGAAATTAGATGAATGAAGAAGTATTGAACATCGAAGGAACGTGCGGACTGCATAGCAGTTGATAAAATTCGTAATCTGGAATAGTAATACATTTGGTTTATATGTAGAAATTATATGCATATTATATAGTTAGTTTATATTAGGACATCCACGTTCCATCATGATGGGGAAAAGATAAAGGAAAGAAAGAAAAGAATAAAAGAATATATTCCAGACCAAAGGCATCAATGAAGGAAGTCTTAATAATATAACATAATCAGATTTTAAAATAGATCTATTCACAGCCAACAAGGACAGAAAGAGTATATGCAGAAACAGGTAAGTAATATATTGAAAGGTTACATGTTTGTGCAACCATCGGGTAAGGGTTGATGATTATTTTACTTAGATATAGATAAAATTGATAATGGATAATATGACATAAGTATTATATAAGCATATATGAATAATGATATAGGCATAATGTTGAAATAGAATACTTATATACATATTTATATAGAAATAAGATATATATGTATTTATAAATTGAGTCAATTAGAAATGATGATATATCCTTATTTAGATAATATATATATATATATATATATATATATAATAATGGTGCTTGCAATATTAGGAAGCCTTAAAAGTCATAATGACTCTATTCATTCACTATGGTGATGAATAGTATAATAGAATTCCATCAATGATTTCTTGAAGGATGTTTAGTACTATCCCTAATGCACTTATGAAATATATTATAAAGGAATTATTCATAGTGAGTGACATGGAGGAAATGAATAATCCTTTGGCAAGAATGTAATATTTATATCATCTTTAACCTTATTAGATGTTATTACGGAAATTTATTGATCTCTAACATGTCCAATGTCTCTTTGAGAAACTCCTTGAATGCAAGATTCGGGTTTAAGTGATTCCTCTAGAAAAGAGGTCATTACAAAGGAAAAACAGAAACCATCGTACGTGGTAGAAGGAGACTCGTATCGAGTAAACTCATAGGGAATGCGTCTTGAGAGCGACAATCTGGGGTAAGTGTCATCAGCCATCTAGAAAACATTGAAGGTTATGTATTATGGAAATTTGAATTGCTACATACAATGAAGGATTTACGGTATGATGACTAACCTAAATCTTATTAGATTAAATACCAGTTGGATTCATAAATATTCCATTCTGTGATAACTTATGAATACAATTTAATATATCTAATGATAAATGAATGCGTAGAGCGATTTAACGACACGACTGTTTGATAGATGTATATGTCAATATAATGAAATTCATATATATAGCATAAGTAATTGACAAATACCACATACAGCAATAAATGGATATTATTTATCAATGACCCAATAGTGATGCTTATAGCAATTATTGTATATCATAAGCTACTATGACTTTTACTATAAGAATAGACTTTGGGCCAAAATTCCCTTTCGCTAGCACTCAATAAGGATAGGGAGTTTGTGGAGGGAAAGGCTGGTAAATCATCCATTGATGGATGGTCCCAAGATGGGTAGGAAACCTTGAGGGAGTCCACTTTGAGATCGTGCACGCACCCTTGGCACAGTAAATCTACCATCCAATAGGTTAGGAAAGAGGAAACAAGGCGAAGATCTATTCCATCAAGAGTAATAAGTCATATCAGTTTATGATGTGTTTATGCACTAGATGATAATGCATCTGTCCTTATCCTTAAAATGCTCAATCTGGAATTGTCTAATTTGAATTGGATTAAGGAACTATGTGTATTTGTCGGTAATGCACAATGTGTGTGGGCCCTCAAGGCAAATTTCATGTGCAAAATTAGGTGTTGGTAAATAAATTTCTTGACCTTAACTTGTGCATTTTATGTCTCTAATAAGGGACATTACAACCTAACAAGTAATGTTCAAGTCAGTCATTTAAATGGACATTAGAGGATTGAATTTGGAAACCATTGTAAATTGTTTGGAAATAATCATTGAAAGGTAACCTGGTTTTGATATCTTTTTCAAATTGGCTTCTTTCTAGGGTTAGGGCATTAACACATAAAGGTTTCCTACTTAATGCATCTACCACTACGTTTTATTTTTATGTAACATAATGGATAGTGAAATCATATTCAGTTAAAAGTTCCATCCATCTCCTTTGTCTCATGTTAAGTAGACGTTGAGTAAAAATGTATTGTAGACTATGATGGTTGGTTTTTAATAGAAATTTGTTTCCGAACAAATAATGGCCAAACCTTTAAAGCATGGACAATGCCTAATAATTCAAGATCATGGATAGGGTAATTTCTTTCTGCATGTAACAACTTTCTTGATTCATAACATACTACTTGGTTATCCTGCATTAGAACACCACCTATACCTGTACCACATGCATCAATAATCACAACAAAGGGTTTACTAAAATTTGGAATATAAAGAATAGGTGCAGATGTCAATAAAGTTTTTAATGTTTCAAAAGCCTTATCACATTCCAAGGTCCAATTATAACTTTGTTCTTTTTTAGTTAGATTGGTTAAAGGTGCAGCGATTTTGGAATAGTTCCTAACAAAACGACAATAAAACCCAAATAATCCTAGAAAACTTTTGACTTCGTGAGCATCTTTCGGAATAGGCCAATCTTGAATTGCCTTAATTTTAGCAAGGTCAGGTGAAACACCCTTTCAGAAATCACATGGCCTAAATAAGGTACTTCAGATTTAAAGAATTCACATTTGCTGAGTTTGGCATATAGTTTATATTTTTGCAAAGTTTTTAGTACCAACCTGAGATGACCTTCATGTTCTTCACTTTTTTTAGTATATTAGGATATCGTCTAGGAAAATAATCACAGATACATCAAAAAATGGACGAAAAACATCATGCATCAAGGTCATAAAAGTTGCAGGTGCATTGGTTAAACCGAAAGGCATTACTACAAATTTATAATGGCCATATCATGTTCAAAAAGCAGTTTTGGAAATGTCAGATTCTTTAATATGAATTTGATGATATCGCGGTCGTAAATCAATTTTGGAAAACCATGTGAAAGTTCTACCCAATATCCAAAGCATGCAGCAGTCATCTCAGCAAGAATTCAACCATCAACAACAGGTGTTATCCATATCAGATCAGCAGGTTTTTAATTCATGGTAAAACAGTGATCAGTTTCAAGGGTTTTCAATTGACATCCAACAGTGTTCAATAATACTCAGCAGTGATCATCAAAAGTGCCTAGTGTTTCATCATTGAACCCAGATTATGTTCACATGTTTATGCAACGCCTGGGATTTCAAGACCAATTTTTCAGACATCATGCTGTTGTTTGTATTTTTCAAAGATACCTAGGGTTTGATCAGTCTCGCACCAATTATCATTGAACATGTGATATCTCCAACAGTGCTCTATATCAGAATTGAATACCTGCAGCAGTGCTTTCATCATTTTGGCTGCCTTTGAAGAAGGTTCGTGATCAAATTTATCATCTTCAAACAAGGCCTCAGAAATTCATTCAGCCAGTTGATTGGATTTACAATCAGACCCAGGATGAATGGTGCTCAGATCTGCCCCTTTGATGAGGCCGTGGCCTCCTCCCCATCATCCCAATAGTTCAACCCATCTCAAGAGCCCAAAATAGAAATCACATTGGCTACCTTAAAAGAACCTTCACCTCATCCACCCCATCGAAATTTTAAAAATGTTGTATCAAAGGTGGCAGTGCATATCTGAAGAGAATAGGTCATGAGCATCATACAAAGTCATGCCAAGAGAACAGTCATCAAATTCCCCTTCCCATCCCAAAAGGATGATGGATTCTATCTTAAATGGATAACCTCACAAAAAGTTTCTTTATACAGATTTATGGGATCTTTTCCTAGCCCTAAAATAAAAAGATTCTGGGTATGGAAAATTTGGAAATCCTCGAGCTGTCTTCTCTACTTAACAGGATAATGATCTTGTATTCCAAGCCTAATTTCTTAGGAAGACAGGGATGATCATGAAACACTAGCTCCCTTGTTTTTAAGCCAAAACAGGATCTCCCCGGCATAATCCCTATTTGGGTCTCTGGCTAACTTTACTCCCAATTGAATTTTGGCAGAAATCCTCACTTAAGAAAATTGGTATTACAATAGGAGAATATATTTCCTCATCAAAGTTCACATTAAATCCTGGAGCCTTGAACCATGCCCAGATCCATGTCAATTTGGACTTAGAGAGACCCTTACCAGATTGTCTCATACCGGATATGGGAGGGAATTGAATGGTAGCAACCTCTGGACTACAAAAACATACCATTTATGTGCCAAATCTCTCATGATTATTCATTTACTTCTGCACATATAAAAACAATGGCATTATCCTCTTCTCCTTTCATCAGCTAGCAAATAACATTATTGGTTATTTTACAGTATTCCTCCTCCATTGCATGTTATGTATCTTTCTTAACTTCCTCTAACCTTTTCTTGTAAATAACTGGATCTAGATACATACTAACATTGTCATTTTGCAGCACTTAAGGGCCATGACTTCTTCCCATTTCATCTATACAAAGTTTAATGGTCCAGACATTATACTCACGTCTTGGCGATTGTTGTCTTTCTATCTCTCAGTCCACAGCATCGCCATTAGCACTATGGAGTCCTTTGTTGATCTAAAAGTCTGAGCATCCATCAAAATGTCCCCATTCATCATACTGATAACATGGCACCATTGGTATAAATGATTGTGCCTCCACTGCTTCTTTTTCAATGTTCTGAGACTTCCCTTGGATTTCTGTATCCTTCACTCACAAGCATATTGCTATCTGGCAATGCTTCTATTTGATAGCCGTGTTGCTCATCTTTATTCTGTATCTAAATTAAACAGGCAATCTGCAGAGATTTGTCTGAAAAATTAGGAATCCCAAAAAAGCTTGCCTTTGGACAATTTTGCTTATTATGCCCTTCTATAATGCACAGCACATCCCAAGTACCTCTTTATAATCTTCATCAGAAGTCAAATCTTTCTGATTGAATCAATTTGGTCTTCAATATTTAAATTCCTATCAGCCAAGCCTTAGTAAAATAAAGTTTGGTATAGCATCTTTGAAGGGGTTCAAGGCAAAGTCTAACCTCAAACATTTTGGTTTCGGAAAATAAATGGATTGGAGCCCCCAATGCAAACCAGCAACATTGTTTCCTGACACTAATGCTTCATATTATAAGTATAAAATATGAATATGTATAAACTATGGTTTTACACTTTGTAATAATAATGAATAATGTGTTACACCCTCCTAGATTGTTTTCTAATCAGACGATATTTTTTATATTGGATAACTGTCTAGCTTAAGGTGTCAAGATATGATTGTCTATTTTTCCCTTTTGACAAAAAGAAAGGAAACTTTCAAGCATTCAACTAGAACAACCATGATTTAAACCTCGTTAGCAGAAGCAACCTCAACCATAGACTGAGAAAACAACCACAACAAAGCTTACAATATTACATCATTTTCTTTGAATTAATTAGAGAATGATTTTCAAGGACTAAAAGTCTACCATTTCCATTCTTGATCGAGATTGAGAAGAACCTCATCATAAAATTGAGGTAGCCATCTAGTGAATGAAATATGAGTATCATTATTCATGGCACTAATAGTAGCAGGCTGGCTATCTCCAAGTTGTTTCTCATTGCCAGCTTTGCCAATCACCATGTTTCCCTTGCCAGAATCAAAATCCTCCCACAGACGACGTAAAGGCTTCATGCGTATCTTTGTATATTGCTGTTCTAGATATTTATATCGACCAATACGGATAAGGATGTGCCGTAAACTTTGGGCAGAATCAACCTGCAGTACAATTTTCAGCCTAAATGATATGTTCAAATGTATATACAGTAGACATGACATGCTAAAAAAGTTATAGCTGACAAAACCAATCTCTATCTGGCATCAATTGTATTTGCAACAGTAGAACATTTTAACAAGTATACCAAAACACAAAGTGAAGATCATGCTGAATATTCAAACTTGTCCATCTTTAGAATGTTTTACAAATTAAACATGGACAAATAGATTCAAAGTATAACCTTGCGGTTAGTAAGAGCATCCAACAATCGGGGCTGTACCATTCCCTCCAACCGATCTTCTAAAACTTCCAACTGTCGTTTTACATTAGCAAACTCTGAAACCTGAAAAAGCAACCATCAATGACAATCAACTATGAGAAATTCCAGAAGTTTAATCAAATCCTATTTTGACTTTAAGTTGAATCAAATCCTATTTTGACTTTTTAATGCACACTTGTTTTGCCAATGGATATCATTTGACTTCTTAAAAGATGAGGTCATTACATACTTCACCAACAACAGACAAGCAATGTCTCATATTGGCCAATGTTTCTGCTGCCTGGGCAAGGTCTCCACTTGCAAATACATCTTCAACACTTGCACTCAACTTTGTCAAACCTGCAGCATCCTGTTCTACTTACAAAAAATCGTCACAATGTAGCCTGATAATCTTGTTTCATTCCCACATCACCCTAAGAGGAAAAGGTTCAACTAAATTTAAACAAATTAATAAATGAATAAAAATGTAAACTACAAACCTTCAACGTCTGGAATGCTGCTTCCATACGCTGTTTGACCCTATCCACTCTAGCAAGTGCTGCTACAGATTCTGCTGACGAGCCTTCTGCCTATCATCAAAAAAAAAAGATGTGAAGCATGTTGCCTTTCAGAAGGTATTAATGGCACTGAGAACTATCAATATATAGTTTTACAGGAAGCATTCAACATGTTTGAATATAATATTTAGAGCAACAGCTGTAAGGAATGATTTTGAGGCAATGCTTCAAACTTTGTCCCAGCTTGAAAAATCAATTAACTTTGATTGACGTTTCCCCTAACAAATGAGCAAAAGGAAAAACAATGACCAACATGTTAGAAAAGCACACTAACCAAAACCTAAATACCTGCATTTTTTAAGGATAGGATACACAATAAAACACACAACTTCAAAACAAGTATGTTAGGTACATTTAATCCATTGCTCATTCGAGAGCTTGATGATTACAAGTGACCTTAGAGGCACAGCCAATGTAAAATAAATGCACACACTTTAAATGTTATGTTCAAACAAAGTACTATGACAACATTATGTTATGCATGTGACATAAATCCTCACAATGTGATCACTAACATTCTAGCATCCATCCTTTCCACCCCTATGTGAAATTGGTGGATCTAAAACACATTCAATGTAACACAAACAGTACAAAGGCAAAAGAATGTAATGATGACAATCCCCCTTCATGACAAACTTTTTGAGACACAACTATTCCCAAAACTTGACAAACTTACTCTCTAGTCTCCACCAATTCCTTTACAAAGATATCCACCACTTGGTCTTTTGTCCCAACAAAGCCAATCTAAATCTTCTGAAAGCTCCAATATTCCACAAGCCTTGTGGTACTTGATCTCAATATGCTCAATCCCACAGATGGAAGCCAGGACACCATAAAAAACCCACAGATAGACAGATGTAAGGCAACCAGAACAGGGCAACCAAATTCTAGAGTTTGACAAGATCCAACAAGCTCAAGGACAACAGAAAGGTGAAAACACCTGGAAGCGATTCTAGAGAATTAAGCCAGAGAATTAATGCATCAATGGATTGGCCAGTAAAGGAGCACCAAGTGTCCATGAAAATGCAACAGAGCAAATGCTATAGGATAAGGAGAAACAAAGGTTAAAAAAGGTTAGCCAAAGGCTAGGAATCCCAGTAAATAAACTCAAAGAGGTGTCAGCTAAGTCTGCCTGAAGGGAGTTCTCTCATAGAACCATCTACCCTAATTAACCCTGTCCTAACCCAATGCTTGAGCTGTTAGCCGAAAGAATGATACTTATTTCTTCACTGGAACTATGTGCTTTTTTTTCTAATGTTATGGCCTTGTGGTTTGCCTCTGTGTTTTGTGTTGAATGCTTTTATGCAGTTTGAGATTTGCCTTTTTGGATTTATCTACGTGGGAATTTGATGTTGAATGATTTAATAATTTAAGCTATTTTGATAATGTTGAAATTTAAGCTTTGAAAGGGCCTTGATGAATTATTTGATTTATGATTTTTCTCTGTTGGCTCTTCGTTTGAGAGTTGCAACTCTATGATGCTTTTCTGTCTATTGCTTGATTTTGCGAAACACGGGAATCTATTTTCGGATGTATGGAGGAATAAGTAAGGAGAAGGAAGGAAATAAGAGGATACTACAGATTCTGATAAAAGGGGATTTAAGTTCCTTTAGGTCCTCTATGACACAGGGGAAGAAAAATGTGATCAGCCAAGGCCAAGGCTGTAGGTTGGTACTTCAGTCATTCTGGGTGGTTGCCTGGCAATGAGGTTAGTGCCTCAAATTTCCTTGATTGTAGCCTAGCATTGTGGTTGATGCCACAACTTATCAGGTTGTTGCTCGCATTTTTCCACCTAGTTGTCGCCCAGCTAACCAAGCCACTACTGGTTGTTGCCCAACAGATATTGGGTTGATGCCTTGCAAAAAGTTTGTAGCATCCACATATTGGGTTGTTGCCCATTCATCAATTCAGCCTCTTGGGTTGTTGCCCAGATGTATTCCTGTAAGAGCTGGCTAATGCAAGTTGCAAGAGAGGAAAGATCCTAGCTAGTGGCCATTTGTAAAGAAGGAAGTTATTTGAGTTGGAGCTCAATATTTGTAATGTGAAGCTGGGTTGGGGCCCATGGTCTAGACTCTAGAATATAAAGTTGGGATGGTGTTCATTCTAAAAGATTAACTGGGTTTGTGCACACACATGGTATTTATTGGGTTGGTGCCTATTGGAAATGATGGAATAATTATTTAAAATTGAATGCTTTTCGCCTAGTAGACCTGGTGGATTTCTGATTATTGTTGATTATTTTCAATGATTTGTAGGGCTGTCACTTGGTGAATAGTTTAGTTTATTGGTACTGCCATTGTTAATTACTTGATTGGTCCGTTAGTTTCACTTTATTTATCTCATCAAATTAATGTTTCTTTATCTCATATTGTATCCTTGGGTTTATGTTCCCTTTTCTGATTACCAGGACCAGTACCATTGATCCTTAAGGTTGTGGCCTATGGATCCTACTATGAAAAAAAATTATAAGCCTGGATTTCTTATCATTTTGTGGGGATGATTTCAGCTGTTTTACATTGAATTATCAACTAGAGAACCTCGGTTATTTCTAATGCTAATCCGAAAATTCCACTTTATCCAAGAATCCTGTCATCCTCACGATGTGTTGCCTTGTAAGTATCCCATGATCTTATCCATCCCTGAGAAAAGAGTAGATAATTAAGAGGGGGAGACTCAACCAGCTTGAATGTTTGGTTAATATAACCCCTTGAACGAATGGCAAAGAATCTTAGTTGAGAGGACATATAAAGGGCAAGATCAATCTTTGTTATGCCTTCTGTGGAACCTGTAATATGCCCAATGGGATCTGCCCTAAAATTTCTGATTTATTTTTCTGCACTTTTCCAATTTTGTATTCTGCTCAAACCCTAGGACTGAATTCTGATTTTTATTTTAGAATGATAAACACTTATAGGCATCCAATAAACATAAACCAAACATATAGATATCATCAACTATGATAACAACGATGAAAATCAACCATCCAAGTGCCAACATAGGTCCAATAGATCTGATTTCTGATTAAAGAAGTCTACTGCTAAAAAACTGAATATTCTGGACTGATTTTACAATGAATTCATGGGCTCAAACATGCCAAACATATGCCCAGATTTCTGCTCTACAAATCAGACCTAAAACTATGATTGTACATACCAAATATATGCAAAATAGTCTTCAAATATCAAACCCTAGATGGGTGAATTCCTCCTTGGCAAGTGCTTAGGATTTACTCCTCCAAATATGCAAAATCGCCCTCCAAAGGTGAGCGTTCAGGTCTACTCCAAAGTGGAGCTCCAAATGAGGGCAAAACCCTAATGCAATATTCTCACAAAATGCCACAACAATGCTGCTCCAAATCTGATTATGCAATGATGCTTCAAACCTCTAAATGTCTCTAATGAAGTGCAATTAGAACTCCGTCATGAGCTCTCCCCAAGATGAGCTAGGGTTTCGTCCAACTCACCACATTCCCAAGGGTTTTTGTCCTTGGAATGAAGCCCAACCAAAGTGGCAGCCAAAGAGAAAAATCTCCAAATGAAAAATAAGATATGAATGGATGCCCAAATGACCTCAAATGTTCTTATATTTATAGCCATCTTTCCCCTCTCCTCAAGGCAAAAATATTTATTTTATTTGCTTTTTTTTTCCTTTTCCTCCTCCAATCTTGGCCGACCCCAATAAAGTATTCTTATTTTATTTTATTTATTATATATTTATTTATAATTATTTTTTTAATTATATCATTTATATTTTATTATT
>VDFB02011300.1:15046-77545 GCA_007258455.2 Sequoia sempervirens
TTATTCTAATCTATCTTGTACATACACCACTTATTTGTACATAGTCCCTATCCGTGTATATAGCCCACATCCATGTATATAGCCCACATCCATGTATATAGTCCACTATCCTGTACATATCCCTTACCTTTTGTGTCCATCACTTGTATATATCATTCCTAATAAGTGGGAGTCTTTTCCATAGCTTGGAACGATTGACATCGAGAGCATTTCATATCCCCCATCTCACCCTATTCATAATCAATTGGTCTTATACTTGACTGGGGGCAAACACTTGACGTGCGTCATATTGGTTCTTACATTGGCTATGTGGAAGATGAAACATCATGGAAAATCCAAAACATTGCAAAATGACCTGAGAAAACACAAAAACATCAGAAAACTTCAAAAAGACAAAAAAATCACAACATTTCAAAAATCCAAAAACAGAGTGAGTCGGTCCACTTGTAATGGAGTCTTTGTCATTTGTCAAACTACGTTGCCTCTATGACTGGACATAGGGAAGGCCATCTGTTGATGTGTCCCCTGAGCCGTTAGGTCAGTCCGTTTAGGTTTGTCTGTACAAAGTCATGTGTCAATCCATATGTCTATATAACAAGGTCATTGGTAGTGTCAAACTACGAGGTCTGCGTGTACAACGTGAAAGGCCATCACACGATGAGCCCTC
This sequence comes from Sequoia sempervirens, assembly GCA_007258455.2. NCBI lineage: Eukaryota > Viridiplantae > Streptophyta > Pinopsida > Cupressales > Cupressaceae > Sequoia > Sequoia sempervirens. The sequence goes on from VDFB02011300.1 coordinate 15,714, forward strand.
AGGCCGCACTAGGTCAGTCCATTAGGGTTCGTCACATTCACTTTCACACACGTCTTCTATTTGTAGTCAGTCTTGTTGGTCGCAGTCAAGTTGAACTACGAGGTCTCTGCTGTGTACAAGCGTGGCAAGGCCATCACACGATGAGCCCCTGAGGCCGCACTAGGTCAGTCCTTTAGGGTTTGTCATCACAACGGTCAATTGTCTACACATCATATCAAGTCATGCATTACTCTGGTGAACAAGTCAGCAATGTCTCTGAGTCATATCAAACAACTTGCCAAACAAAACAATTCAAAAGATCAACCAACCGTTGCTACAGGATGTGTCCTTCTTGGAAACAGGCGTTATCAAAACAATCAACCTATGTCTTATTCAGGATGCGTCCTTCCTGCTAATCGACAAGGTCAAAACAATCAAACTAGCCTTACACAGGTTATCACATCAACGACATCTGACTCAACGTCTTATACAATACATGTCTTTCTGAAACCAGGCTTTGTCATGCCTTATACAGATAGTCATAACATCGAAACCAGACTCAGTCTTATCGGTATGTGTATCTCCTGCGATCAGGCTCTATCAATCAAACAAATCAAACAAACAGATCAAGTTTTGGAAAATATTTTCATTGGCTTATTGACTTTATGGCTTATTTATCTTATCATTTATCTTGAATTGATGACTGGGATTCATGTTACTAGCTTTCTCAAGGATGTCCCATGAAGGATTTAGAGAAGCAACGATGTATCATAATTCTATTTTCTTTGACTGTTGTCTGTTGACTGTCTTTTCAATTTGATTTTGAGTCATGTTACTAGTTTCCTCAAGGATGTCCCATGAAGGATTTAGAGGAGCAATGATGTATCATGACCCGTCTTTTCTTTCATTTGCTGTCTGTGGTTTGTCCTGACAAAAAGACTGGGGCAACTTGTGCCTGTAGTATGAGTTAGTGACAATCCTTGTCTGCGACTGTCTATTATTTAGCAAGTGGATGACCTTGCACACCTTGATTCATGTCATATCCTGGTATTTGTCTCCATTTGTATTAGTCCCGCCCAATGATGATAAAGTGCAATACCTTTTGTGATATGGTAAAATATCGAAGATTCCTAACACTAACATCTATCTTCCATCTTCTCCTTCTTTGTCGATCTTTCTTTTCACACTAACAAGTTCTTCTTTCTTGCATTATGACGAAGTCCTGTGACACAAAAATGGTATACATCATCCTGCATCAACATACATGTTAGAAACATACATATATATAGGCATATTTCACATTTAGATCGTCATGGCATAATAGACAATAATCATCATTTAACACTGCATATCATAAGCAATGAACTGTAAATACATGGATCACATTACATTTGTATAACATCACATGTCATTATACATATAACATCGCATTGCATCTCATAATCATATAGAATCATATGTCACATAGAATCAACATTATCGCATTAGTTGCATAAACAACATAAAGTACATACAACCATCCATCACATAGGCATATCACATGAACATCACATGTATCAATAAATAACTGCATAATCCATAAATAGACAATGTATATCATAAGAATCACCACCAAAATCATATATATATAGCTCAAATGTGTCACATCACAATGTCATAATGTATCATAAATACATGGAAGCCCGCAAGCTATCAGATCAAAATACACTGTCTCAAATGGACCTCAAAACTGTATCTCTATCCTAAACTGCCACTGCCATCATGTCGGGAGTGTGTGGGAGACTGATGCTGAGAACTGGCTGATCTCAGAGCTATGGGAGGTCTGTCATAGGGCCTTGCTCTACGTGGCTGATCCACTCCCTCTGTGCTCACTGTCTGTGTGTGGGTCCTGGTCTGGGACCTACTACTTTGTGCCACTGAAAAACTGGGAGCCCGTCTCTCTAGGGGAACCTTTGCCTCATACAAGTCTCAGTAGTATCATTGAAGTTAGTGGAAAAAAACAAAAGACATTGAACACTGATCATCAAGTCTTTTCAGACCCACTACATGACCATGGGAAAGGAACTATCCCCAGTTCGAGTACTAAGACCAATATATCAGCCAATTATGCGAATATAAAACATGACTATGATAATGGAAAAATCATTCATTGCCTTCGTGCCGCCAATGACAACATCAATACCATTACTATCAAGGCTAATCCGGAATGTGTGGTCATTACTCGTCGTACTAAGTTTGTTATCCTAACAAAAATATCTTGAAATACCTCTCTCATCACTATTATCCATAGCTCTCCCAAGTTCTTGACACTCAACCATGTGAAACCAAACATCCAAGAAGAAAAACCTGGCTGAAAAGAGAACCTATGAAAATCAAACCATATCCTCATTCCACACTAACATGTACCAAGCTATGTAATGTACGATCTCCTTCACCATTACCAAACTGAAAGCATATCATCATCTACCATTCAAATAAAATGAAAACATAGCAACAATAGATGTAAAACTCTTATACCGAAGGTAGATCAAACCAAGCAATCATTCCCAAAACAAATAGAATATTCCCAAAGCCACAAAAAATTTCTTGTACCTCTCCAAAGAAGTCCTTATAACTAGAACGATAGCTCAAGACCAAAACAAGAACAATAAAAATCCATAAACCATGCATCTTCCTCTTAATAAGTCTTCATAACTTTTATATTCAAGAATCACTCATATGATAAGACAAGATACAAAATAAAGAATGCAACTAATAATTAGGTGGGAAATACCTCTCATATTATTCACCTTCCAAGTATACCAAGAGTTGGATACATGATTATCTTGTGCACACAACACCAAGGAATCACAATCTTCTCTTTAGGTCCATAATGGATTCATATCCATAACCAAGTGTATGATTCTCAATATTTATACTAAAATCCTCATCAATGACTAATCATATCAAACTATGATCCCATAAATAAGAGATATCTTAGCCTCACCAAAGTTTCTCTAGTCTCCATGAGCACCCACCAATCAATACATGCCAACTTCAAAAGAAATCTTACAGAATCATGAAGCTCCAAACAAAATGATTAATACTCAAAACCAAAGAGAACCAAACAAGGCCATTGTCAAAGTTCCAAAATATATAATAAAGAACATATCATGACATCATGATCTAACATCCCCTCCTAGGAGATTACATAACCATCCATCATCAAACTGATGTATCAACATCACTGCCAAAGCTCCCACTGAACTACGTAACCAAGATCTTTGAGCATCATGATAACCATATCCTAACTAAAGATCATCCATGGCCCCAATACAATCAAATAACTCAACACCATGATCTCCCAAAAGGTAAAGTACAACCATAATATCCAAACCAAGAAGATAAAAGTGCTACACATCCTTTGTCAATACAACAAAATATGGCATAACTCTCACTACAATCTGAAGGCAGAATCCAAGAGCTCCTTATGACACCAACAACCATTGGGGAAGAGAGGGGGACAAACCATGTCAAGGCTCCAGGTCACATAGAGCTAAGAGTTGAGGGATTCCCTAACCTACCTCAGTCCAAAGGATGTCTTAAGATGGGGATTGAGAATAAATAGCACTATGAAGTACTTTTGTCACTCTACAAATTCAAAAATCTACTTGGCGCTAGACAAGATGGTGTCTGGAGTCTGAACTATACCTCAAACAACTCTCTATCTGAGGACAATAACACAATGTTCTAGTGTCTCTCTTGTGCACTAGCATCCGTATGACCAAAAAATGTAAAGTACAATAGAAAACTACTAGAAGCCTTCTGACAGCCTAGCTAGTTGAATTTAATGAAAAGAACATAATGATAAAGTATGAAAAGTAAATGCAAAAATGATAAAATAAGTAGATGAAAACTAGAGTGACGAATATCAACTCATTGAAATGCTAGTTCGTGAGGTAGCTCCACACACATGTTCACCTACACAAAAGAAAGAAGAGGAAAATTTCTAGGGCTGTATAGGGGTTTGCCTCAGTCAAAACCTCACTTTGGTGTTTTTGGCTCCATGGAGAGCTATAAAATCAATGAAGTAGAAAGTATGATAAAGAAAAGAAGGAAATGCATTGAACACTACAAAAGATACAAGCTACTCTATCAAATCACAAAGGGAGAAATTAAGCATTACCACCTCCACCCAAAGGTTCTAAAGGTCAATGAAGGGAGAATGCAAGCAATGAACTTGGAAAAGTGACCATAGCCACAATGGTGATGAAGGGATGTCTCACAAGAATCCAAGATCACAACTTCTAGAGTAACCTCACACATACAAATATGAAGTTGATGGAGTATCAAGTTGTTGCAATGCTCAATGGAGCTGTGTAGATTGCTTAAGAGAATATTGAAGATGGAGAAATTGCTTGAGAGATTGAATGAGAGTCTGTAGACATGTAAATTATACTAATTGATCTCATGCACCTGATCTTGATTTACTAACATTAGTTCATCCTAAATCACTCCGTTACTAACCATTTAATTGAATAATCTTTATTAGATTAAATTCAACATATTTCATCTTTTAAATAAATAAATAAATTTTATTTGATTAAATCATTATCTTCTATTAATTAAATAAATCATTTTGTTTAATTAATCCTAATGTTCCTCTTTTGATTAAATGAACGACTTTATTTGATTAAATCATATTTCATCTCCTTTAAATTAAATAAACTAACCTTTATTTAATTTAAGTCTAGCATCATCCCTTTTTAATTAAATAAATCAAACTCTATTTAATTAAAGCTAATATTCATATTCCTCTCATTTTGATTTAAATAAATCCAAAAATCTAAGTCAAAGTGTCAAATCAGACTAATCTCCATCTAAGTTAATCAAATCATGATTAATCCTAACTCTAATCCATCAAATCCACTAGATTTTGCAACTTGCACAAGTAAATAAATTCAACTGATTTATAAATTCTTCTATTTCATTCAAAAAGGGCTCAAGTTGGAATATTCTTCAAATTTGAATTCTCCCTCCCAAATGTCTTATCCTCCAACTTGGCATTTATGACTCTTACACATCCTTTTTCTTGAGCCAAGTGGCAATAACTCCTCATCCACATCTCCCTCCAACATGTCACTTCTTGAAATTCAAATATCCACCTAATAGCATTTATGTGCACATTCATCAAAATGTGCTCCACCTCTATCCACTAACATGTTGACAAATGGCATTTTGATATTGGTTGATCTTTAGTCCCAAATTCATCCTTTTTATCATTCTTCCATCCTTCTCTCCTATAAATGGAGAGCTCTTCTACTAATTTTCGAGACACAACTTATACAAAATCATTATCTTCATGTTTTGAGAAATTTCATCCATTATCATCCAAGTTTCATAGTTTTCATCAATTTCATATCTAGGTTATGGAAAATTTTATCATGGAAAACCATTGATGATCATCAAGCTTGCAAGGAATTGGGGAAGGGCTATTTTCTACATCAAAATAGCACCAATTCCCCCATGGGATTGAGGGTTTGAGCATTTGAATAGGATTTAGATTACTTTATTTGTGTTCTTTACTTTATTTATTATTCGTTATGTTTCAAATGAATCTTATGGGGAATGATAGTTTTGATTTGCATAATTGACTAATATTGTGTTTGTTGTTTATGTTTGTGCAAGTCTAGATCCACCATTCACATTTTGGCACTAGGAGGGTGAATCTTGAAGAATTAACACATTTTTTGACCAAAATTCTATTATTTTTCAATTTTTTGTGTGTCTACATGAAACAATGATGCTGCAAAGGTAAAATAGCACCACTATCAGTTCAACATCATTATTTAGTGATGTTGTCAAACTTTAAACCATGATGCTAAAAGAATTCTCACCTGGGACTGGTCAACCAAACTCCAAAGTGTGTTGTTGGGTGAAACAACGATGCAATCACGGTCTTTGTTTCTCCACCAAGCACCGTTGGTTTCACTAGAGGGCCGCTAGACCCCTTGAAATTGCACTGTTGGGGTGGGGTAAAAGTAAGATTTCAAGTTATTTTTAACATGTGATTTTTTGTTTTGATCACCTTTGATTTCTAACTGGTTTTTGGCTCTATTTTCTGTAGTTTTTAACCAGTTTTTGTAGGTTGGAGTGATCAAAATGGAAGGGAGGAAGTGAAGACAAATTTTTCTTATGGCATCTTCTTTCTATTGTATCAAGTGTTTTTAAACACTTTGGGGGCAATTATAATCCCATTTTCAAGGCTTTGTTATCTTCAAGTTTAGGACTCAAAATAATTTTCATTTGGGCCTAAAAAGAACAAACAAAGGGATTAAAGAGAACTTTAGGAACTTACTAGATTTGGTTTTGGGATTTTAAAATTGAACAAGCCAACTTCACACTTCATCTTGGTGCTTAAAAAGAATCCATTCTTGCTTTTGAGGTTAAAATGAACATGTGTATTTTTTGTTTTGTAATCTCTTTTACAAAGTAATATCATTTAAAAGGTGTATGCACTTCTCTCATGCTTCACAATGATCTTGAGAATCAAAAGTCTTTTGGTGATATTAAGTTGTATAAAATATAGCCTCCACACTTCAATTGGGCTTTTAAAATTGAACAAAATCTTGAAAGTGTGAGTTGAGTATATCGTGTGTGTTCTCTCTTTGTTCACGTAAACAAGGATTGATCGAAATACAGATGTGCTTGCTCTCTTTTGTTTATCCTTAGAGGGGCCTACCTAAGAGACACATCTAAAAGGAGAACTCGAAGGTGATTCCAACTAGTTTTTCACTCAATTCGATATATAAAAGGATAAGACTAAACTGTCAAGTCCAATGGTATGTAGGCCTTAGTCATACAGTGTCTTTCAGAATGGGGTACGACCTTAAAAAGTATAAGAGCCCCTAGTAGAATTGATTAAAGCCTTTAGTGGCTTGTTGGATGCTCGCAAGGTGTCATGTCCCTGATCACCCTTTAACTAAGAACCAATTTGTGTAGAAGTAAAAATCCTTTCTATTTATTGGTGCAAGAATGGTAGTTCTAAAGCCGTCCCACATTTTTTTGGTTCTTGGTAGAGATGAGAAGTATGCCATGGGAGTTTCATGGGTACTAAAGCTTGGATGACCCATAGAAATGAGTGCCATGGAGGGGAGCCAGTGTGGTCAAGCTTTTCATCATCTTCCAAGAATAAGCGCAATTGGATTTATCCAAGTGGGAATTCAACAAATATTGTCTCTTTCTATCCATAGGGTAGTGCATTATCTTGGAATAAAAAAAAAACTTTGCTTGGATCTAAAACATTGGAAAACAAACATTCAACCATGGTCATCAAATTTCAAACCCTTTAGTTGAAGCAAATAACTTTGACAAAAATCCAAGTGCTCTTGCTTTCCCTAGGGATTTTATCCTTAGAGGCTTCTAAGCATTTGAATTTATATCTCAATTTTCTCTCACTAAAGTCAACATTAGGGAACCATTGCCTTAATTTCCTTGATTTCCACATAATGGACTTTGTGGGATGAGAAGAAATTGTGACATTAGACATTTAGTTTGAAAACCTAATCAAGAAAGTGTTTGTGGTAAAAAGGACTCATTAAGCAAAGATAAGAGACAATTAGACACCACACATGTGCTCTTCCCAATGATTTCCTGAAAGATCAAAATATGAAAACCAAAGTCCAAAGGTCTTAATAAAAAAACTCGTAAGAAACTCTATGCTTTACGAATTTAGAGAAAGATTGACCTTAAAATTTTAAAAATGTGCATCAAAGAATAATCCAAATTTGTATTCATGTTACTATTTTCAAAATCCAAGATATTTTTAAAGTTTTGAGTATCCCACATAGGAAGTATATCATGTTCTTCAACAGCTAGGTCTAGTAAACATAATTGTCTCTAAGTCTCATAGGATCAAAATCAAAACCTTCATCCATCTCTCAAAACATCAAAATAAAAATCATCTCACAAACAACTCTTGGAAATATTTAAAAAATCCTTCATACTAAACTTTGGGAAAATCCTCTTGAAATCAAAATCAAAATCATTTTGTTTGACTAGGTGTGAGTAGATGAATCCTTCTTTACACACTTTGTTAAATTATCATCTTATGGACAAGTTTAATCTAGGACAACATCCAACCTCTTAGAGTTTATGAGTTCATTATCCAAACCAAATCCAATCAAAATCAAAATCCAAAATCAAATCAAACATCAACCCAAAAGTGCTAAAGTTTAGTATCTCCTTCAAGGTTTCCTAAGAGTTCAATCATTCACAAATCATACATCCTTCATTTTCTCATCACCATCCCTTGATCCTTAATATCTTGGACTTTCTTTTTTGTACCTAAAGTTAGATCAATACAAGGAGTTATAGGTTCACCTCCCACCTTCCTAAAAATTGATCCTCATTTTATGGTCCAAACTAGATCCCAACACAAGAAGAACATGGAAACAAACAAAGAAACATCCAATTCGAGTGACTTGAGTCAAACCACACCCAAAATCAATCTCATTGGGTCTAGCAATCCCACACTCAATCTTCCTCCCCTTCCACAAGATTCTCAAGAAGAAGGTGGCCAAGTGGAGGAAATAACCAACAATATTCTAGGGATGACTCAAGATCAAATCATTGAAATGGTCCAAAATCCTGACTCACAAAATTGTCAATGCCATGATGAAACTTAATCCCTCACAATACGAGCAAGAATTAGAAAAAATAAGGGGCTAAACTCCCGTCTAACTATGATGTGAGCACTCTTGTGGAGAAACCTCTTGGTATTATGCCACCGGTCTCATTCACACCATCCTTTCAAAGAATCACTCAAACCATCCCACAAGTCACATCATCCATTGCTCCAACTCAACCAATTGTCAACAGGGGGAGATCATTACTTGATTCTCTTCAAACACACCCCCTTGTAAACAACTAATAGTTGGATGCAAACACCATCTTGGGTCATTCTATTCTTGAAAATCTGAAACACCCATACATTATGCTCACCTTTCATGACCCCAATGACCCATCCTCTTTTCATGCAACACCGACATATCCTCTCAACACACAAGTCTCTCTCCCCATGACTTCACAAGGAGAGGGTGGATTATTTGGACAAGGGGGAATATTTGACCCCTCATCATCATCATTCCATCAAGGGAACATACAACCCATCTTCCCACCATTTCCACCTCTACCACTAACATCCACACCACTCCTTGGTTTAGGGAAACCCCCTTTACTAATCCTCAATCAACAAAATAAAAACAATCCCCCGGTCGTAAATCAAACCAACATTTTGAATCCTCTGATCATGCCATTGATATCACAACAACAGGTGGAAAAATCCAAAAAACACAAGCAATCAGCACATCATCTACGATACCTCAAAACATGGTCTCTCAAGGACCAAGCACATGAATCGCACCATCTACCACACAAACCTCAATCATCAATCCAATAGCACCTCTCATCACAATAACTCACACAATTGTAAATCCTCCATCACCACCACCACCACCACCAAGACCAAACATGGAAAACTAGTATAGCATCACATTACAAGAAACTCAACAAGCCTATCAAAAAACACTTCAACAGTTCCAAGCTCAACAAGCACAAAACACACAAGCTACATAGCAAGCTGCTCAAAAAATGCAACAAGCTACCCAAGCTCAAGCTTTGTTGCAACAATAGCAAGCCACCCATGCTGCACAAGCTACTCAAGTAGCTCAAGCTGCACAAGCCACACAAGCTACACAGGCTGCCCAGGTTGCACAAACTGCCCAACAAGCTCAAGCTCAAGCATAGGCCCAATATCAAGCTCAACAAGGGCAAGCGCAAGCACAATACCAAGTAGCCCTGCAACAATACCAAGTGCAATAAGAAGCCTCCCAATTACTAGCCCAACAACAAGACCAAAAACAAGCATTGTTGGCACACCAACAACAAGATCAACAACAAGCGTTGTTAGCACAACAACAATTGTAGGCATATCAACAAGCCTTGATCACATAGTAGAGCTTGCAAAAAACTCCACCCATCACATGAACAATTCAACCACCTCAAAACATGTTCACTCCACCTCCCAATCAGAAAAATGACCTGATGACACAAATCAAATTTCTCTCGTAGAAAGTGCTAGATCTCCAATCTGGGAAAAAAATGAAAACACCATGAAATTTGTGCCCCTATCCTTTCAATAGGAGCCTTGCAATGGTACCATTCCAGAAGGGTTTGAAATTCATAAATTTGACAAATATCATGGGATGGGAAACCCTAAAGATCACATTAGGGAATTCCAAGTACATTGCATGAAGGTTGCATATGACAACAAATATCTAATGCAACTATTCCCTCGAAGTTTGGTTGGGCACGCCATGGAATGGTTCTCTTTCCTTCCTCCTAGAATCAAAAATTTCCAAGAGATCATGGATGCATTCACAAAGAATTATGCATTCAACATTGGCATGGATGTTAGTTTAGAGGAACTATTTGCACTCAAAAAAGCCAAGGGGGAACCATTCATGTCCTTCTTGTAACATTGGTGATCCAAGGCCAATAGGATCAAGTGGGCCATGCTAGAGGAACAACAAATTTGTACCATCATTTCCAATCTCAAGAAAACCTTGTGCTTCCATCTAAAAATACAATGTATCACCACATATGAACAATTGATCCCCAAGGCGCTCAACATCGAACGAGCCCTTATTGCACAAGGGGGACACCCACATACCAAGAATATCAAGACAATCTCCCATCCACTAGTTACAATAAGAAATCTCCCACTTGGGCGAAGAACAAAAATGCCACTAATGATGGTGTGGTTGATGCCAAGGTCATAATCAGTGCTCCAAAACAAAACATGCAAACATATCAACAACCGCAAAAAAAATCAAAACATGCAAGCCAATACGGTATCACAACAACCACCCAATAATCAAGTCAACAACCTAAATAATCAAGGGGGACCACCCCCACAAAAAAAATATCCCCCCAAGCAAAAATGAACTACCCTTAGGGAACCAATTGAATCGGTCATGAAGAAACTGGTAAACGAGAATCACATCAAAATTCCCACTTATGAGAATTATCAAGAGCCCAAGTAAAACCACCATGGTATAATGAAAACCATCTTTTTGAATTTCATAAAATCAAAGAGCACACAACAACTAGTTGCATGAGGCTAAAAAATATGATCCAAGACCTCATCGATGACAAGATCAGAAATGTTGAACAACCTATAGGAAATTAGGACCTTAAAATATACACAAATCTAATGTTGGATCATAACAAAGGGAACAACCATGGAAAGACCAAGTATGCCAATGTGAACCATGTGTACGATCATGTTGTCGCATCCCTAGACAAATGGGTCATTGTTATTAACATCAAGGGAGCCAAAGTTGATTGTGGAGTCACCACAGATGGCAAAAAAGTTACCATTGTAGGATCATCCCAACCACCTAGAGCATCCACCTCAAATCCAATATCCATTCCCAATGGCTACAATGTCTTGGACGAGCTGAAAAGAACCCCTGCTTAGATCTCCATCATGGAGTTACTAAAGATATCACCTGCACATAGAAAAATCCTAGAGGAAGCATTGGCTTCATCCATTGTCTCTGTAGATATTGATGCTGACCAATTCCAAGCTATGGTCGGACACCTCACTACCCCACATCTCCTAATGTTCTCTAATCAAGACTTTCCCACCTAACCATCTTATAATCACATGGTCCATCTTGAAGTCCTGGTTCATAAAACTAAAGCCAAAAGGGTCTTGGTGGATGGGGGTGCGGGTCTAAATATCTGTTCACTCAAACTAATAAAGAATATGGGATTCTCTGAGGATTTCATTGAAAAGGGTAAAGGTATCACAATCAGAGAATATGATGACAAGAAAAGAGTGTCTAAAGGTACTATTCAACTCCCTATTCAAGTAGGGATAGCCATCATGGAAACCACATGCCAGATCCTTGACCTTGATTTACCTTATAATATTCTCTTTGGGTGCCCATGGATGCATGAGATGCAAGATATCACATCAACCTTCCATTAGTGTGTCAAATTCCCATACCAAAATCAAGAGGTCATAGTCCATGGTGATCTTGAGCCATTTTATTACTGCAAGAATCTAGAAGCAAGGTACTATAAAATCCCCCAAGTCCCAAAGAATGATAAAGGCCCTTCAACTCCATATGTGGACCCAACTACTTTAGCCTCCACTTTTGAGACAAAGACACCCACCATTACTAGTATCTCTTAAATCAAGGTCATTATCCAAGACAATGGGTGTGGGGATTATAAAATTATGAAAAGTTCTTTTGTTATAGGAGAGTTACCTCAATCTCCTAGGTATCACAGGCAACCCCATCCAACTGAAACATCATCCCAAACCTTCAAAGAAGACCCGTCTAGATTCATATTTTGGGGAGATCTAAGTTAGGAAGTGGTAGATGAAGAAGATATATCGAGCTTACCGTACCAAGATGAAAGGCCCATGGATGAGAGTAGCAATGGATTACAAATGATGCTTGGTATGGTCTATAATAGAAACAAGAAACTTGGACATAATGAAAATGGTCTTCTAGTACCTCTCATTCCGGAGAAGCATATAAGAAATATTGGCCTTAGATGTACCCCTCCAAAAGTAACCATACTTGGTAAGAGTTCCCCAGTTAGAAAGGTCAAAACTCCTCCTCAATTATCAACTTCCACCCTTCAGTTACCAGTATCCACAGATCAAGCCATAGATAACTTTACCTTTGACATAACTGATGTATGCAGTTATGAAGATCCCATAACTGACCTACCCATGCTATTTGAAGATTCCTCTCTTCTCATGATTAGTACCCTATCTTTTGAGTCAAACAGCCAAACCCATGAGCTAAATTTAGTCTATCCCCAACTCATCGATTACGACCAATGAGGACCACCAATTTTGGATGCATTCGAAAATGATGAGGCACTCTCAGAATTCATGGGATTGTGGGATACGATACTCTATGGAGATCACAAGGCTGGGTTCAAAATTATGCTAGACACACATGCCTATTACGGGAAAATGGTTGAATCCTTCAGTCGCAAAAGTGATAATTTGAGAATAATCTCTAGGTCTTTGAGTGAAAACCACACTATGGCACTCTTTGAATCAAAAATAGTAAAAATAAAGGATGCATCCAATGGTGAAAAACTCTCTGTGGTGTCAAAGGATGAAGGATTCAATGTTCCTCTTAATGCTATTCATTAGGAGAAGTCAACGGTCTTAGCAGAGAAGTGTAATCTGATCAACCTAGGAACAAAAGAAATGTCGCATATCACATTCTATGTAGAATCACTCTTGACAGAAGAATAGGAACTCCTAGTTGTGTTTCTGAGAGAAAGAAAAGTAAACTTCGCATGGACCTATGCCGACATGCCTGGGCTTGATCCAGAAGTTGTGGTTTACCACCTAGCTATATATCCTAAAGCAAAGCCAGTGAGACAAAAGCTAAGGAAGATGCATCCCCATATTGCATTATTGGTCAAAATGGAATTACAGAAGCTCCTTGACATGGGGTTCATACAGCCAAGTGATTATCTAGAGTGGGTCTCAAATATTGTACCCGTTTCAAAGCCCACTGGGGGCATCCACATCTGCACTGACTTCAAAGATTTAAACAAAGCATGTCCCAAGGATGATTTTCCTCTCCCAAACATTGATATGATTGTGGATATGATGAAAGTACATGAAATGCTATCACGAATGGATGGATTTATTAGGATACAATCAGATCATGATAGCTAAGAAGGACCAAAAAAATGGCTTTCACTTGTCTGTGGGGGAAATATTGTTGGAATATGATGTCATTGAGGTTGAAAAATGTAGGAGCTACTTATCAAAGGGCCATGACACTAATCTTCCATGATATGATTCACAAAACTGTGGAGGCTTATGTGGATGACATATTGGCTAATTCAAAGAAACATCAAGATCACATAACAACTCTAAGCTCCATCTTTGATCGGATAGAAAAGTACAAGGTTTGAATAAATCCAAAAAAGTGTCTTCATGGTACAATCAAGCAAGCTCCTAGGGTACATTGTATCCATGAGAGGAATCAAGGTAGATCCTATCAAGGTCAAGGCAATTCTCTAAATGGAGGCATCGAAAACATTGAAATAACTAAGAGGCATACAAGGAAGACTCCAGTCCATCCACCGATTCATAGCACAACTAGTAGACAAGGCTATCCATAAGGGGGTAGCATACAAATGGGATGAGAAAAGTGACCAAGCATTCAATAAGATCAAGGAGTACTTACTCACACCACTAGTTCTCATGTCGCCAATTCTAGCCAAACCCTTGATCTTGTATATATCAACAATAGTAGAAAATCTTGGCGCTCTCTTAGCACAACATGATGAAAATGGGAAAGAGAGAGTCATTTACTACATCAACAGTACTATAGTAGGAAAAAAGCTGAATTACACATCCATTGAGAAGGCTTGCTTAACCATCGTATTTGTAGCATAGAAATTTAGACATTACATGCTAGCACATAAGATAAAACTCATTGCAAAGATAAAACCTCTCAAATATCTATTTTCTAAAGCAACACTTATAGGGTGAATGGCTAAATGGGTTATGATACTAATAGAGCATGACATTGAGTATGTGGTACACAAGGCTATTAAAGGACAAGCAATTACAAATCAGCTGGTAGAGGTAGGTCGATATATTCATAAAACCCACTTGTATCAGAGTTCCTCGATGAGTCCATCTTTAAATTAAGCGTGGAAAATCACTAGAAAATGTACTTTGATGGATCCTACACACAACACAGGTCAAGTACCAGAGTCTTCTTTATCACTCCACAAGGGAATTGCATACCTAAATCATATAAGCTATCATTCCCTTGCATAAATAACATTGTGGAATATGAGGCTCTTGTCATAGGGTTGAGAATTGTAGTATAGTGGTAGATCATGGCACTCAAGGTCTATGGAGATTCGCAGCTTATCATCAACTAGGTAAACAATGAATATCAAATGAAGGATGACAAGTTGACCCCCTACAAGAAACTAGTGGAAAGCCTCAAAGAGTTCTTCATTGATGTCACATTTGAGCAGATACCTAGATCAAATAATAGAGTAGCAGATGTGATGGCTACAATTGGATTGCTATTGGACATCCCATGCAACATCCCAAAGAAAGAATTCCTCTTAGAGCAGCTTTTCATACTAGCATTTGAGGTACCAGAGTCTGAATTTGTGTGTGAAATCATTGGTCCCGATGATCCCTAGTATCATGATATATACACCTACTTGAGAATAGGAGTCCTCCCTACTGATATACCCCTAAATTTTAAAAGGGCCTTTTTCAAGTTGTCCTATTTTGTCATATTAGGAGATACCCTATACTGTAGGAGCATTGAAGGAACCCTTTCACAATGCCTAAATGTTGAGGAAGCTTTTACCACTTTAACTAAGGTACATAATGACATTTGTGGTTCACATTCAAGTGGTATGACCTTGGCTAAGAAACTGTTGAGGACTGGGTACTATTGGCCTATAATGGAAAGGGAAGCTCAAGACTATGTTCGAAGGTGTTTGTAGTGTCAACAGCATGGGGATCTCATTCATGCACTAGCCTAGGAGCTCCACCCGATCATTACACCTTGGCCCTTTTCACAACTGGAGATCGATCTCGTCAACAAAATCAGCCCCACTTCATCTAGTGGACATAAGTTCATCATTACCACCACAGAGTATTTCAGGAAGTGGGTAGAAGCCATTCCCATGACATATATCACAAGAAAGCAAATATCCAAGTTCATCCTGAACTACCTAATTTTTCGCTACGGTGTCCCTCAAGCCATTATCTCATATAACGATACACCTTACAAAAACTAGGATGTTTGAGATCTATGCCAAAAGAGCTTAATATCCAACATCACTTTTCCACTCCATACTACCCCCAAGGAAATGACCAAGCAGAAGCTACTAATAAGACCATCCTGAAAATCCTTAAGAAAATAATCAATGACGCTAGTCATGACTACCACCTACAATTGAATCTTGCCTCATGAGCCTACCGAACAAGAATCTGCACACCAACAGGTGCCACCCCTTTCTCCTTGGTCTATGGATTAGAAGCCATACTCCCCATTGAGATCGAGCTCCCATCCCTAAGAATATCATTACAAAATATCATCATAGATGAAGAATATCAGGTATCACGATTGAATGAGCTGGAACTACTGGATGAGTGGTGCATGGATGCCTTAAACCATTTGCAAGTTTACCAAAACTATCTCAAGCGAAGTTTCAACAAGAAGATCAAGAGTTGGACCTTTCAAATTGGAGAGCTTGTACTAAAGGAGAATGAAAAGAATGTTCCAAATCCAGACAACAAGGGCAAGTTTGAACCCAATTGGTTGGGACCCTTCATCATCACCACAAGCTACAAGTCAGGGGTATATCAATTATCAACAAAAAAAGGTGAGCCTCTGCACGAGCCCATGAACAACTCCCATCTCAAAAAAATTTATGCCTAATCTTATAAGGTATAAATCCAAAAAACAAAAAATCAAAAAAATATCAAAAAAAGGATTAAAAATAGTAAACAAAAAAAAAATTGTCCTCTAGTGAAAACCACTTCGATGGCGCTTTGGGCAAGTACCTTGGTGAAAACTTGGAAAATGGGCACCTTGTGTAAATAAGCACTCTCCATCCACCATGATCCATAAAACTCATTCTCTAGCATCTAACCATCACGTTCCATATCGCCATCACCCATCCACATCATAGCTTGGTCCTATGTTTGTGTCATGATCCCTCCTAGAACTACTCGGCCCATTCTTAAGGTCAATTTTTCCTACCTATATTAGAGTATTCTATTGCATCACATTGAGGGCATGTTCTTATCAAATCAGATTTGTGTATATTCTTGAAGTCTTCCTTAAAATTAGAAAATCCAAAAACATTAGAAAATCATAAAATCTAAAAACATTCAAAACATGTCAAAACCCAAAACCAGGTCAAAAATTTAGTCCAATAAGTCAAAAATAGATTCGTCAATTGTCGAACTATGATTTTCTGAGCTCTGAACGTAGGCAAGGTTGATCTTGGATCATCCCCTGAGACACTTAGGTTAGTCCCTTAGGAGTCCATCATAATAAACTGGCAAATCCATTTGTTCATATCTCATCAATAATCAAGTCAGTGTCAATTGAACTACATGGTCTCTACGTGTATAACATAGGAAAGACTAATATTTGATTATCCCCTGAGGCCATTAGGATAGGTCTTTAGGTTAGTCTCTCAGTAAAAATCTCAGAAAACCCCAAAACATTGGAAAATTTGAAAATCAAAACATTTGCAAAAATCTTGAAAATACCAGAAACAATCTCAAAATGTTTCAAAACACCCAAAAGCATCCAAATATTTTAAAAAATCCCTCCCTCCCATCTTTCTTTCACTTGAAATAAACATTCACTCATAATAAATCATCGTCACCATCAACCTTTGGTGACACAATCAGAAACAAGTCTAGCAGGTTAAAAGTGAAAACTTAAGCATCAAGGTTTGAAGTCTAGGTCAATAGTTAAAGAAGTTGGTCAACTCTTGGTACTAATAGCTCATCATCTATTTTATCCCAAATCATCTGATAACATCACGTCTTAGGATGGGTCCTTCCTACAATGGACATCAACATCAAGTATCACCGTAGTTTAGTCTTGGCTAGCGGTATGAAGAACATTAGCTTGTTTGTTTACTTGATCTTTTTCTTATTGGTTTATCTTATTGCATTCATTTCGATGACCTCTCAATGATGTCCAAACAAAGGGATTTAGAGAGAAAGGAATGGGGCAACGATCATTATCTTTTTATTTGTTGTGCTTGTTGGATATTCTTGTAATATAACCTCAGTCATGCCTACTTTTTTTGGTTTGTAGGGAGGGTGGTTTAGGTGTCTTTTTGACCACATAGGAAGGCTTTCCTTCCTATTTTTTGTTCTGAGATGTTTAAAATATCTGAACTACATTTTTAATAAGGTTTCGTATGTCAAGTGTGAACAAGAGTACTCCTATCTAATTGTTGAGTCAAAGTCCATCACACTAGGTGCAACACCATCCTAGTTCTTTAAAACTTGATGCATCATGCCTATGTGTGTTATCAAACATAAGATAAGTACCCATTTTAAAATCCCAATTCCTAATAATCAATGAATCATCATCATCATCATCATTACAATCTCTAATAAAGTCCCATAGATCATGAACTTGTTAGATCCTCTTATCTTCATCTCACTTCTTTTTTCTTCTCTTTGTGCTAACATGGTACCATGATAGTTAATAAAAAACATCACTAATTCATCCATCCTGTATCCACAAAACCATCAACATGCTACATATAATCTGGGTATGTGCAGGATCATCATGAAAAAAAATAGGCCCTTAAGTGGCAAAAAAATTAGAAAAATCAAAGTTAGGCAACTTCGTGTAAAAATTTGAATAAGTTATCTATATTATTTCAAAAATATGTAAGAATAGAATTTGTAGAATATTGAATGTATTTTCTAAACTACTATGTTTATTTTAAAAAAATGAAATCTATTTGGTGAAAATTTGAAATTTCAATGTAGTAGTACTCAAATTTTAGGGAAAAAATAAGTAGGTGTCTGTCTGACCACCCTATCCACAATAAAATGATAATATTTTTTTAGAAGATTTTAGATATAAGTAGAGGACTCATGTACCAATGTGATGCATATTTTTTTGTAATTTTTTTCCATGTAAATTATTAATTATAATTTTTTTATTACAACTTTTAAAAAATATAAAAAACTTGTGTGTCTGACCACCTTAACTTGGTCAAAACTTCATGAAATTCATTTTTTCTTTTTTTAATCCTATAGTATGTGAAGCATAGAATGTGACACATGTTTCAGATTCAAAAAATGTGATATTGTTTGAAAGCTATAAATATTTTTCAATGAGCCTATCAATTAGGACTTTAGTTGTAATTAAAATAGAAAATCAATAATAATTACTTATTGAATTCAAAGTAAACCATAATTTATATTGGTGGAAAGCTGAGAATATCCTTTAAAAACCCTTTTTGTTTCATCAATTTTGGGTTAAAAAAAAATTGTCAGCTACATACCCATCATATTGCCATTTTTTGTCCCATCGTGATCCTACACATACACATCCATATCATATCATATAGAAAACACTAATCATCTCACATGCATTGCATTATCATTTAAGTTTTTTAGGATAATATAGATTTGTTATTCTAAGCATTTAATCCATCTCATTTGAATCATCATTGTAGACACTAAATTTCACAAACTTCAAACAATGAACCACATTAGTATTGTTAGTCCGTTTAAAGCAAGTAAAACTAGCATCTCTATGAAATATTGAATCATACTAAATAATTCAAAAAAATCACTAAAATACCAAAGAAACTAATTGAAAGCATGTGAAGTATGTTCAAACCTATCCCATAGTGGATTGGTGCTACTTTGATGTGGAAAGTAGCCCTTTCCCAATCCTTGATAAAGTTGATAATGGATATGCCTTGAAGATGCTATGGATGATGAATTAGATGCAAGATGATAATCAAGATGAAGTGTAGGATGAATGTGTATCAAGTTGTGTCCCTAAATCAAATAGAAGAACCACTATTTATAGAATAAAAGGATGGAAGAATGAAAGATAGGAGGAATGTGGGATAAAATAAAATCCAATAGCATTGTGCCACTTGTCAGCATTCCAATGGAGGGAGGTTGTGCACATTTTGTTCATTGTGCATGATAAATGCTATTAGGTGGATTTTGAAATTTGAAAGTTGTCTTGTTGGAGGGAGAAGAAAGAGTCTTACATGCCAAGTGGGAGACATGTAAGAGACAATGTAAGGGGAGTTAATGCCATGTTGGAGGACAAGACACTTGGGAGGGAAAATTCAAATTTGGAGAATATTCCCTCTTGATGCCTTTTTTGAATGAAAAAGGAAGATTTAATAAATCAATTAAATTTATTTATTTGCACAAGTTACAAAAGCTAGAGGATTGGAGTGATTAGGATCAGGATTAATCATGATTTGATTAATTTAAGTGAAGATTAGGTGACTTTGACTTTTGACTTAGATTTTAGGATTAAAATAAATCAAAATGAGAAGAAAATAATTTTTGATTTTAATTAAATAAAAATTTGATTTATTTAATCAAAGAGGATGATGTTAGTGTTAAATCAAATAAAGATGAATTTATGTAATTTAAATGGATGACTTTAGAGATTAATTAAATAAAGTGAATTATTTAATTAAAAGAGGGATGTTAGGATTTGATTGAATATGGTATCAAATTTGAACACTTAATTTATCCAAATTTATCACTTTTCATCTAAACATCCTCTTATCATAGTTAATTAAATAATATTACTATTATTTAATTAATATCTTTAATTCTGCTAAATCCCTAAGGTATTTAATTAATAATTAAATACCTTACCCTCCATAATCCTCTTTTCATCAAATAAATTAAATAAATATTACATTTATTTAATTCCTCACATGTCATTTTCATCTAATCCTAATCCATTTCCTAATCTCTTCATTAAGGACGTGCACATGCCTAATCCTTGATTGGGATGTGTCACATCCTCCAACTTTTGCAAGTTGGCTACAATCCTCCATTTATCCTCCTAATTACTAATTAATTAAAGCTAATCATTCTCCAAGGAATTTTAATTCCTTTTATTCCTCCCTAGATTCCCCTCTTTTATATGTGAATTTTTAATTCACATTCCATCCTTCCAAGGCTTCTAGAACCTTGGACTTGTCACAATCTCCACATGTGACCAGCCTTGGACTTGTCACAATCTCCACATGTGACCAAGTCCCACCTTTTTGGAGCCCACCTTTTATCCTCTAGGCCATCCTAGGAATGTGAATTTTTAATTCACATTTATCCCCCCAACCACCTTTCCTTTTCCCATGTAGATTTTTGAGGAATTCTAAAAATCCTCAAAAGTCCCTTTCACTCCCACTTGGGGACAAGAAATCCCTTTTTGTGGAAATCCTCTCATCCCCCAAGGTGCATGTCCTTTTCCACCTCATGTACCTTTTTGACAGCTCATCTCCACCTCATATCCTCTTGTCCATTTCACCCTCCACATGTCAAGATGTGAGGGCTTGTGGGTTCTCAACCCACCATAGCCCTTCATCTTGGCCTTGTTGATCAATCTTGACCATTGAATTCTCTAGAGAATTCAAATTCTCCTATAAATACCCCCTCCTCAAGGGCATTTCAAAACACCCAGCCATCTTTCACCCTTATGTTGTCATTTTGCATTTCCAACACTTTAGATTGAAGCAACTACATGCTGCCCATTTGCCTACTCAACACTTAGCTATCTTGCACCCTTATGCTGTCATTTTGCATTCTCAACACTTTGCACTCTCATAACTACATGCTGTCCAAGCCTTTTTCAATCATTCAACCATCTTTGTCTATCATTTTGCATATTGAAGCTTGCATTATAGACATTCAAACAATCATCTAAGGAGCACACAACTGATCCAAGCAAGGGCCAATCAAAGAAGTTTCAACAACAAGGGAGGTAAAAGTGTTTGTGTTTCATTTTATTTGCATTCCTTTTCGTTGTAACTCTCTTTTGGCTAATCTTGAGGTGTCCTTGGTGTTTTGTCTTTTATGTTTCTTAGTTATTTTACACACTTAGAGCGGTAGGAAATTCCAAGGTATATAGAATAAAATTGATTTATTTAATCAAAGAGGTATGTGAGGATTAAAATAAATAAAGTTGAGTTATTTAATTAAAGGAGGAATTTAATCGAATAAATTATTTTATTTGATTAACAGAATAATCTGATGTTAATTAGTTAGATTTAGATGCATGATGTCGATTTTGCATGTCTACAATCATCATAGCCATCCATACGTCCATCTTGAACCTCTTTGTCGCGAGATCGACCCTACAAATCAAAATTTTTGTCTGATTTCTTGAGGGGGAAGTATATCAGGGTTATTCTTCTATTGGGGTAGCAGTGGGGCATCTGAAAAATTTTTTAAAAAAAAAATTGATCTAGGCAGGTTATTCTTTGAACCAACGCAACAGGTACATTGCTTCAAAGAGGGGAAAAATGTAAACATGTAAATTATAATGATTGATCTTGTACACCTAATCCTAATTTACTAACATCAATTCATCCTAAATCACTCTGTTACAACCCATTTAATCGAATAATCTTTATTAGATTAAATTCATCATATTTCATCTTTTAATTAAATAAATCAATTTTATTTGATTAAATCATTATCTTCTATTAATTAAAGAAAGAATTTTGTTTAATTAATCCTAATGTTCCTCTTTTGATTAAATAAATCATTTTATTTAATTAAATCATATTTCATCTCCTTTAAATTAAATAAACTAACCTTTATTTAATTTAAGTCTACCATCATCCCTTTTTAATTAAATAAATCAAACTCTATTTAATTAAAGCTAATATTCATATTCCTCTCATTTTGATTTAAATAAATCCAAAAATCTAAGTCAAAGTGTCAAATCAGACTAATCTCCATCTAAGTTAATCAAATCATGATTAATCCTAACTCTAATCCATCAAATCCTCTAGATTTTGCAACTTCCACAAGTAAATAAATTTAATTGATTTATAAATTCTTTTATTTCATTCAAAAATGGCATCAAGTTGGAGTATTCTTCAAATTTGAATTCTCCCTCCCAAATGTGTTATCCTCCAACTTGACATTTATGACTCTTACAAGTCCTTTTTCTTGAGCCAAGTGGCAATAACTCCTCTTCCACATCTCCCTCCAACATGTCACTTCTTCAAATTCAAATATCCACCTAATAACATTTATGTGCACATTCATCAAAATGTGCTCCACCTCTCTCCACTAACATGTTGATAAATGGCATTTTGCTATTGGTTGATCTTTAGTCCCACATTCATCCTTTTGCTCCTTCTTCCATCCTTCTCTCCTATAAATGGAGAGCTCTTCTACTAATTTTGGAGACACAACTTATGCAAAATAAATATCTTCATGTTTAGAGTAATTTCATCCATTCTCATCCAAGTTTCATAGTTTTCATCAATTCCATAGCTAGGTTATGGAAATTTTTATCAAGGATCACCATTGATCATCATCAAGATTGCAAGGAATTGGGAAAGGGATATTTTCCACATCAAAATAGCACCAATTCCACCATGGGTTTGAGGGTTTGAGAATTTGAATAGGATTTAGATTTATTTATTTGTGTTATTTACTTTATTACTTGTTCTTTATGTTTCAAATGAATCTTATGGGGAATGATGGTTTTGATTTGCATAATTAACTAATATTGTGTTTGTTGTTTAGGTTTGTGTAGGTCTAGATCCATCATTCACAAAGTCAAGAAGTCCCAAAGAAGTATGAAATGAATGCCTTTGTAGGCCAAAACAAACCATTTTCAAGTTGGTTGGTCACACAGAGGTGCTACAATTTGACCCTAATGAGGTGTGTAACATCCTTGCAGACTCAGGGGTAGGAATCTGTTAGGTACGACAACACACCGCATAGAGATTCGTGTGGCGCACTCACGTACCTAATGAAAATTCCCCCACCGATGCACAAAACACACACCAAGTGGATGTATCTCAGATGGGTGATGTGGAATTTCACCTTCAAATTTTATTTTCTAAGGTGAGGGTATGCAAAAGGGGAATTTACACAAAGGGTGTAAATTCACTCCTATACACATTGCAAATGACCATCCATATTCTAATATAAGATTATCCATGGCCCACTACACACTATAAGAACAACATATTAGAACCAAAATATTGAAACAAAGAAGATAGAACATGTTATATAATTGCATAAAGCTCCCATTGAAAGTAATACCAAGTTATACATGACATCATGAATAATATCATTAACAAAACTCTACTCAAAGTGAATAAAGCTTCTCATGCACCATAAAATAATGCTAAATATTCAAATGAACAACTATATTAGGTACTCCCAATAACCACCTCTCACTGCAATAATCATACCAATGTGTCAATAGTGACAAAAAATATGGCCTACCAAATAGAATCCACATTAGAAAATTTTCCAAGATCTGCACATATACAACATCTCAAATGAGAAATACATAATTAGAGCTCCAATCTCATATAACCACATTAGTATCATGCAAAATAGAAATAATCGAGTATAACATGTGGATTTCAAAGACTCAAACACTAGAATCAATGTTAGATATGATTTTCCAAACAAACCCACATAGGATTAACCATAGGTCAATAAGAACCCTCCAAATAGCCATGCTAACCTATAACTATCTTCATCCAGAATACCTTGAATATAGTCTCATCAGAGATCTACATACCACATATTTTAGTAAACATGTAAAACATGCAAAACCATCTCTATAAATCTGAAATCCATATAACCATCCAAACATTGAAATTAAACATGTCATCTCAATAATGGAATAAGCACAAATCTACAAACCCATAGTTGAAAACAAGATTAAATTGCAATCCAATAGTAAAATCAATTTATCTAGGATCTTATAACATATGAAATATATATCATCTCCACAACTCACAAAGAGGTTAGTGGCTTATCTTTCGGTGCTTTTAGGTAAACAAGGACTAAAACCATGAACCCAACATAAGCACTCCATTCTATAGTCCAAATAAAAAGTATTTCTCCATGTGACTTGGATGTCTCTACCTATCCAACATGAACACCTTCTTGCTGCACATGACCACAAGGTAAAGGAAAGTAACCACCAAACAAGAGGATCAACATATCTTGTCAAACAAGAGATCCAAGTTACCAAAACATAACCAATGCCATAAAGATCCATAATCATGAGCTTCCAATTCCCAACATAGAACACATTAACAATATCCATGGCTTCCAATCTTACAAATCTGCAAAAAAAAGTTAACTCAAGATCATTCATTGCTGCCCCAAAAGCCTTCCAACAACCTCCAATTGTTTCTAAAAATTCCCACAAGATTTCTAGGCTAATAAATTAAAAAGGAAGGAATACCTAGAACCTAGTTAACCTTTAACTTTGATACCAAATGATGAGAAATAAATAGGTTCAATACCGATTGTTGGGAAATTCAATTTCTATCCATATGTGACTTCAAAGGATGAGATTCAAATCTTGGACTAAAAAAAATGAAAATATGAAACTTATATGCAAATCTGAAAATTAAGTTGCCTTAATATGGAAATACCATGATTAGATCCATCTTATTTATGATGCCCAAAATCATCTAGTATAACATGCTTATTATCCCATTCTAGGTGTAGACATGTGGGGAAAATAATATTAAATATTTATGTCCACAACCCACCTTTTCCATTGCTAGTGGACCCATCACACCTTATGAGTCTATTACAAATAATGGTGAGAATTAATATTACAAAATATTTTCCCAATACACCCTAAGTGTGTAGAGACACTTTTGAAGGATGTTGGAATTATGATATATAACATAGGATTTACAAGGTGGATGGAACCTAATCCTAGCAGTCTATTATAAAAGGCTGTACCATGCCTAAAAAATGACCATCAACTAATGATGAGATCAAGGCATATGCAAACAATAGAAAATAAAGGAATTAAATCTTGAATGGTCTTATTCAAAACTTGTGAAGGTTATGAGCTACAAGTCTACTAAAGATATTTGGAAGAAGCTAAAAAGTATCTATGAAGGAGATGACAAGGTCAAACAAGCAAAGATGTAGAACTACAAAGCCAAAATTGAAACCCTAAGGATTTCTAAAGATGAAGATATCACTACCTACATGCTTAGAGTTGATGAATTTTTTAATGCCATAAATGATCTTGGCGGAAATATAGATGAAAATGAAGTGGTGAAAAAGGTATTAAGAACTCTACCTAAAACTTATAGACATAAAGTTTCTACAATTAAGGAAGCTCATAATTTAGATAATTATTCTAGAGATCAGATCTTTTTTTGCTTTAACATCTTTTGAAATAAGAGAGTTTGGTCAAGATGCTAGAAAAAAAGAAACTAGAGTTTTAAAGTCTCCAAAGTGGAAAAGAACAAATTTGGCATATATTCCAACTCAAAACATTTTTTTCAAAATGTGGCATATATGTCATCTCAAGATCTATATGCAATATGCATGCCAAATAGTTATGTATCAATCTCTAGAAAATCCTTATCTTGTGTTGGATCATCAAAATCGAGCCTCCTCAAAGAACTTGGTGACTCTAAAATTGCCTACACAATAATAATTCAAACCACAAATTAGATTAATTATGTCAATGTTTGACAAGTTAGACTGCTAAATAGAAAATTATATACTATAATTTAGAAATTGTCAATTTAACTTCAAAATCACTATATTAAACTACAATATATCTATAATGCAATTCTTTTTTACTTCAAGTCTTGCTCTTTTTTCTATAAGACGTTTTGCATATGATTATCCTATAGGATGATTATGAGTCCTAGTATATCAAAATGGTCTTGGATTTGTCACATTGCTCAATTGGGAAGAGGACTATAGAATGTAAAATAAATTTGATACAAATTAATATATAATTTTTGACAAATAATTATATTTACTACAAATATATCTACTCCTATCTAAACATATATATTTACAATATAAAATAAACACATACCTACTGTGATGCTTGTTATTTTGGTCTAGAAGGGATCATGATGGATGAACTAGATAAGATAGTTTCCTATATTAAAGACACTTGAATGTAAGACAATTTAAGTGCACATATACATATAATCATAATTTCAAGAATATAAAAAAAGTAAAGCTATTGTGATGCTTCTTCCAATGTGTCAGAAGTAATCATCATGACTGTAAAAGCACCAAATTGTTGTATAAAAAGGAAAGAATACATAAGACTATCAATCTATATACATGTACTTAATCATAATAGATTTAAAACAAAAATAAATAAATCACAATTTAAATGATATACACATATAATAAAAAAATTGTAAACATGTATGTGCCAAAAAGTATACTATATACTGACTCTCTAGGCCAAATGAAATGGCTGATTAAGTACCCTCTTGGGCCTGTGAAATTTGATCCTCCATCAACAACTATTAAAGATTTTGGCACATAAATATACATTATTACTAATATCTCTTATAAAATATGAGATAAAAGATAAAATGCACTATGCAATTATTTTAAATCTTACCATTAAATCCACATCATCTCTCACACTCAATGTCTCTCCTAGAAGTGCTCTTCCCTATCCTTATCATCTCCTACATCCAACATATGATGGATCTCATAGTCAGATGTGTCCATAGGAGCCTTAGTAGGTTGTCCAAGAGTACCCAAACATACCTAGTGGCACATAATGTAGTGATGGGGCACACAAATGGGTGATCCCACAATAGTGGTTTACAATTTTTGGCCAAACTAGACACTAAAATTATTATTTTTAACTAAATCTTCACATTGGGGCACCTATAGCGAAAAAACCATGAGGAATTTGAAGATGATGCAAACTAGAGTATCTTCACATTTTTTTTGTAGATTATTTTTTCAAAATTTTTGGAATCAAATTGCACTTCTTTTTCCATCTCCCATGAAAACTAGTATTTTCAGAAAACAACATTTTTAAAAAGTGATGCACACCGTATAAAGCATAAATTTTTTTCCTTGAAGGATAAAATTCTAATTCTTTTGAATTTAGATTTGTAATTCTGATATCTAGTGCTTCCACTTGGTTAGATATTTTTTTATTGAATATTTTGTCTTTAATCAAGTTTCAAAGTCAAACCAACTACAATTCAGACATAGTGCGACCGTATAACGCATAACTTTTATTGTATGTATCAATTTATTTATTTTTATTTTTTTTGGATGAACGACTCCAATATCTGATGCACTCATATTTTTCAAAAAAAAATTGATAATTTTTTATTTTTCCATGTGTAGAATAGATAACTTCATTTTCGGTGAGAAACCTATATTTAATAAAACTTAAAAAACAAATAGATAATAAAACCAAAACATATTAAAATTATATTTGTTGGATAGCTCATTCTGAGGGCTACCTGATACTAGTTGGGTTTGTGAAGTCTCCTCCATTTTCATTTTCAAATTGAGCTTTGAAGTGCAAAATTATGGATAATTTTGGTGCTTGGGAGGGTGAAGGTGAAAAAAAGGTGGTTCGGTCAAACCAAAAAAATATGTTCGAATGAACATAGGTTCGACCGAACATAGGTTTGGTTGAACCACTTTGAAATACAATAAAAAATGCACTTTAAAAGGGTTCGGTCGAACCTAGAAAATAGGTTCGATTGAACCCCTTGACATGGATCCATTTCACCGTTTGTTTTCCCATTTTTTTGTTTCTAATTTTTTTTTTGTTTTCCCATTTTTTAATAGTTGTATTTTATAATATGTAATATTAATATAAATCTAAATTATATTTTTTTACATTATAATATATAATATACTTATTATTACAATATATTATAATAATATTAATATTTTAATAATAATATATAATTATTATTAATTATATATTATTATTATAATATATAATTGTTATTATTATAATATTAAAAGTATATAATTAAAAAGTATATATATCAAAAATGGTTGAAAAGCATTTTGGGATGAATTTTGGATTGGGTAGTTTAGTTGAGGGAAGGAATGATTCAAACAAAAGGTTTTTCTTTGAGATCTCATCTAACAATATTGGAATGGCGCAACCTTGTTTCGTTGCCCCTTTGCCAAGGTCTAATATGAACATGAACATCTACAGCTCCGCACCCAAGCTCTCCTTGACGTTGGTAGGTTTTCTTTCAACCGAAAATCATAAAAACATGGGTATTGATGTGGAAATGCGTATTAATTTGATTTGCTTAGGGGAATTTTGTTTGTTTATAGATATAAGTAAGTATATATTTATGATGGGCATTGTTAGATAGACAAGTAGCTTAGAAGGAAAAGGAGACATGTTTGGCAGTAGTAGTGGAGAGTCTCAGCTTGGGATCTATAGAGAGATGAAGAGTATGAGAGTAGGTCTAGCAGTGACAACATGGAAGGGAATGTATCTAGTGATGAGCAAGAAGATAACCATCCCAAAAAGAAGCACTATCACATGCATACTCCT
The DNA here is from genome assembly GCA_007258455.2 of Sequoia sempervirens. Classification (NCBI taxonomy): domain Eukaryota; kingdom Viridiplantae; phylum Streptophyta; class Pinopsida; order Cupressales; family Cupressaceae; genus Sequoia; species Sequoia sempervirens. The sequence continues at coordinate 44,855 of VDFB02011300.1, forward strand.
AAGCAAATTCAAAAATACCATATCCACCAACTGCGGAGGACCTACTGTTATTGTAGGAGTTAGTGTTTAAGAGCAACAACTACATATTGAGAATATTCAGTTGAAATATGAGGTTCGTTTGTACAATCTAACTAATTTAATTATGCATATTCCATATTTTTGTATTCTCAAATGCAAACTGTGGTTAAAATGATTTTGAGTCACTCCTTTTTTAGTTGTACCTATTCTAATTCTAATGTATTTACAACCCTACAAACCTCCTAGATTTTATTCTCTCTAGAAATCTTTTTAGTGCAATGATTTTCCCACCATGATGAAATTACTTCGTATCATATACTGTATCAGATTTAGAGACCCAAAAGGTTATTTTGTTCTCCTGATTTAAACCACCTGAGTAGTGAAGTTGAAGATTCGTTAGCTTTGTTCTTATGGGTTTTCTTTAACAATTCTTATGTCTTTTTTAATTCCTGCATGAATTTTTTTAGTTGGAGAGAATGGCAGCTATGGGTAGAAAATTTTACGGAAAGCCCATATCATTGTCTTGAGAGAGAGATATGGAGGGAGTCGGAGAGAGATAGAGGGTAAAGGGTTTAAGGGTTTAAGGCTAGAGGGGATATCAAGATAGAAGGAGTGAGTGAGTGAGAGAGAGACAAGGTTTAAGGGTTTAACCTACTTACTTGGGTAGAGGGTAGAGGGGATCTAGAGATAGGAGTGAGTGAGAGAGAGACTTGAGAGAGGCAAAGTGGGTAGGAGGGAGAGACTTGAGAGAGAGTGAGCATGGGAACTTGGGAGAGAGATAAAGGGTAGAGGGTACAAGGGTTTAGGGTTTAAGGGTTAAGGGTAGAGGGGAGAGAGGGAGAGGGGTGAGAGGGGAGACTGAGAGAGAGAGGGGAATGGGGAGAGAATAGGGTAGGGGTACAAGGGTTTAGGGTTTAAGGGTTAAGGGTAGAGGGGAGAGAGGGATAGGGGTAGGAGTGAGAGACTTGAGAGATAGAGAGGGGAGTGGGAGCGAGATAAAGGGTAGAGGATAGAAGGGTTTAGGGTTTAAGGGTCAAGGGTTAAGGGTAGAGTGGACCTCGAGATAGAATTAGTGAGTGAGAGAGAGAGGGAGGGTTTATGGGTTTAAGGCTTAAAGGTAGAGGGTAGAGGGTAGAGGGGATCTAGAGATAGAATGGAGGAGTGAGTGAGTGAGAGAGAGAGAGAGAGAGAGAGAGAGAGAGAGAGAGAGAGAGAGAGAGTGGGTCTAGGAGGGAGGCAGAGAGTGGGAGAGACTAGAGAGGGGGGAGTGGGAGAGAGATAAAGGGTAGAAGGTACAAGGGTTTAGGTTTTAAGGGTTAAGGGTAGAGGGGAGAGAGGGAGAGTAGGCAGGAGGGAGAGACTTGAGAGAGAGGAGGGAGTGGGAGAGAGATAGAGGGTATAGGGTTTAGGGTTTAACCTAGTTAAGGGTAGAGGGGAGAGAGGGAGAGGGGGTAGGAGGGAGAGACTTGAGAGAGAGATAAAGGGTAGGGAGTACAAGGGTTTAGGGTTTAAGGGTTACTTGGGTAGAGAGGAGAGAGGGAGCTTGAGATAGAATTAGTGAGTGAGTGAGAGAGAGAGGGTTTAAGGGTTTAAGGCTAGAGGGGAGCTCGATATAGGAGTGAGTGAGTGAGAGAGAGAGGGTTTAAGGGTTTAAGTCTATAGGGGAGCTCAAGATAGGAGTGAGTGAGGAGAGAGAGGTTTTAAGGTTTTAACTTTTTTACTTGGGTAGAGGGTAGAGGGGATCTAGAGATAGGAGTGAGTGAGAGAGAGAGACGTGAGAGAGGCAGAGTGGGTAGGAGGGAGAGACTTGAGAGAGAGTGAGCATGGGAACTTGGGAGAGAGATAGAGGGTAGAGGGTACAAGGGTTTAGGGTTTAAGGGTTAAGGGTAGAGGGGAGAGGGGGTAGGAGGGAGAGAATTGAGAGAGAGAGAGGAGTGGGAGAGAGATAAAGGGTAGGGGGTACAAGGGTTTAGGTTTTAAGGGTTAAGGGTAGAGGGGAGAGAGGGAGAGGGAGTAGGAGGGAGAGAATTGATAGAGAGAGGGAGGAGGGAGAGATAAAGGGTAGATGGTACAAGGGTTTAGGGTTTAAGGGTTACTTGGGTAGAGGGGAGAGAGGGAGGTTGAGATAGAATTAGTGAGTGAGAGAGAGAGGGTTTAAGGCTAGAGGGGAGCTCGATATAGGAGTGAGTGAGTGATAGAGAGAGTGTAAGGGTTTAAGGCTATAGGGGAGCTCGATATAGGAGTGAGTGAGTGAGAGAGAGAGGGTTTAAGGGTTTAAGGATATAGGGGAGCTCGAGATAGAAGGAGTGAGTGAGAGAGATAGAGAGGTTTAAGGCTTTAAGGCTTAAGGAGAGGGCAGAGGGGAAGAAAGGAGAGGGGGTAGGAGGGAGAGACTTGAGAGAGAGAGGGGGGAGTGGGAGAGAGATAAAGGGTAGGGGGCAATGGTTTAGGGTTTCAGGGTTAAGGGTAGAGGGAGAGAGGGAGCTCTAGATAGAATTAGTGAGTGAGAGAGAGAGAGAGAGAGAGGGTTTAAGGGTTTATGACTATAGGGGAGCTCAGGACAGAAGGAGTGAGTGAGTGAGTGAGTGAGTGAGTGAGTGAGAGAGAGAGGGTTTAAGGGTTTAAGGCTTAAGGGTAGAGGGTAGAGGGGAACATTCTATTTCCATTTACGATATTTTTTGTGAATTAAATTGATGACAAATTTATTTTTTTATTTTAATTGATTTATGTTTTAAATATGTGTGCAATAATTTTATAATTAGATAATACTTAATTTTAAATTTTACATAATTTCCCATGGAACAATTTGATGGAACAAATATAGGTTGTATATAATTGTATATAATATTCTTGAACTTAAGAATTCCATGAAACAAATATAAGTTGTATATAATTAAATGTGAGAGATGATGCTATCAAAGATTCTTGATCTTAAGAATTCCATGGAACAAATATGTACATATAATTGTAATTTACACACAATGATTTACAACTATGTACAAGTTACTATAATTTCTCACTTGAACATGTATAGGGTTACAAGTGAACTTAAAAATCATGGATATAATCTAAGTCAGACTTTGGTTCAGCCCGCTTGTCAATAACATGTAGAATTTTTTGATGATCTTCACTATCTAGTCTCCATTTTCTATGGCCATGTGCATGTGGAGCTGCATGAAGATGTAGAGCGGTAGCAATTATCAAGTGACTATATTGATATACCTTGTTATCAGGTTGATAGTCAACAAAATGAATTCCGTGTTGAACAACTTTGACTTGTTTTAGATATGTCCCTTGCACTACAACAAAACCTGCATGGTAACGTGAACCTACTTGGTAAGACATATGAATGTGTACAACATTTTCATGCTCAAGGTTTGTACAATATATATTTAATATTTATAATGTAATGCACGCACATGTGAACACAATGTATATATAATTTTAAATTCAAACTCACATGTGGGAAATGACATTCCATCACTTGTTTCAGGTTGTGTTAGCTTATTCCTCTCTTCTGTGCAATGCAATAAATAATAGCTAACACCTTTGATGTTTCCAGGCTCTGCTATGACTACGAAAACATCTCTTGTACACTAAATTTACACACAAAATTTCTAAAAAAATTAGAAATGTCTCTAGACTTTAAAGATCATTAACTAGATATATATAATATATAAATTATTGAAAACTTACATATGTACCTTTTCTAACCAATCCTGATATATGGTCATAATCAATTGAAATCAAAGGAATGTCTTCAAATCTTTCTTCCTCATTTTCATCATATGTTTTTGAAACAACTAGTGGCACTGTATCCCATTTACTAGCATATCCAAGTTCTTGGTTGTTGCATGCATGATTAGAGTTTCCTGCAATGCACTTAGTGCAAAAACAAGAGTAATCCCTTGTGTGTAATGTCCATCCATGGCGACTATCTGAACTCCTAAAACAATGCAAAGATATTTTTTCCTACCCTCTTGCATCCATGCATTGATCTTCTGTCCACACCTAGATACAATGTACAACAACAAAATTATGTGAACAAAAATGTATATATATAATTTTTAAATTTAAATAAATTCAATTTTTTGAAAATGTAATTTATACATACCCGATATCTCCCAAAATAGTCTATGTGGAATGTGTCGATTTGTTCTTGAAGATGTGTCAACCACATTTGATGCAAATTGTTTCTTGCACCATTCAACAACATCATGTTCATTGTCTATACAATCTTCTCGATAACTCATTTGATGTTTTCTTAAATCTCATTTGATGCAAGCTACCGCTCCATCGTGCTCACCCTTTCCATGCCCACTCTAAAAAAAACTCCAAACATGTGGTATTTTGTAGATTTTATGATATCTACAAAGTGCATAGAACGACCGTGAAGATTTGAATTGTGTCACACATCCATCTGACCATACAAAATGCTTTTCAAATTTTACACCCCTACTTCTCAAATTCTCAAAAAAAATTGTAAAGCAATGTTGGACAAAAAGCATGTCATTCTCTTTATCCTCACTAATATAAAAGTGTTATTCTTTCTTTATCGCTCGTTCTTCATCTATACTCTCAACACCATCCAATTTTGATTGTGCATGTTGATAACACACATGAACCATAATAGTGATCTGCTTTGAAAATTAATACTCTAATTGAATCTCCTTTTGATGTACAAAGGAGTAATTTTCTGCAAAGTCGATTATTGATAGAACTATTCCAAGTGGGAAAGTATCTCTCAATGTTTGGAATTTTTTTGCTTTCCACTTAGCAAAAAAGGAATGTTGTATGTATGGTTGTATCAATTTTTGAAAATCTTCCATAAATTTTCCAATAGGAATCTCCTCTTCTACATAGTTCAACCTTGTGGATTCTTTCCCAAAATTTGTTTCCAACTTTACATACTTGTACCTGTGTGAGTAAAATATTTGAATAAGTAATAAAACAGACAATGAATGAAACATTACATTAGAGAATTCAAATAAAAATCTAATCAAATTGAAACAAATAAACTCTCTAAAAATAGTACTTAGCTCTTGCAACTTATTGTCTTTGTTAGGTCATTATCCTCATTTCTTGAAGGAAATTTAGCCAAACTTCCACATGTCTCAAAAATTCCTTTTATGCAGTTTATTTGAGGTCCATTTTCATGATCACATAAAATAGCCTTTATGAACAAACTTGCCTATTTAGGAGGTACATTTTGAAACCCACAACTTTATTCTCTCATCTTTCGAAACACCTGATATTAGAGATCAAATTCAATATGATAATGACAACAAAAAGTTTCAAAAAACTTGTTTATCTTCACATAATATGGCTTTAACCTTTCAAATATTGTTTTCCCAATCTTTATATGAGGATATGTATTACAAAAGTTCATATACATATCAAATTGTGTTATGTCTAGCCAATGTTTGATATGATTTTCATAAATACCAGGCCCAATCCTGTGTCTCATAACATCTCTAGTATTTTATGATGGACAAGTCTAATCATGCCAAAAAATTGAGATCAAGTTCCTAACAACATCTTCAATCCTGTCAGAATGGGGAGCTCTACACATAATTTCCCAATTTCCTTCTAAACTCCCATCCAAAAACTTTCTTTTCTTCTCATATTTTATTAATGTGGTTCTAGTATAACCAATTTCAGCTGAAAGTGCATACATTTTTCTTTTTCTTGCTATATCTTGATGTATAATAGATGTCAACATCACCCTTCTTGTAGTGGCCTTATCCATTGATCGAGATCCTTTGCTAATGGAATCTAAACCATTTTTAACATTTTGAGCAATATCCTTTTGTAATCCCATGTGTTTCTTCTTATTTGATGTTGAATGTACACCCAACAATTGTAATGACTCTTTTAACTCATTATGAAGAAGTAAACGTGATAACAATTGGGTTTTTTCAAGTGTATCAAGATGATTGAAATGATGATTGATTATTCTATTTATAGATTTAGTCATTGACCTCTTTCTCTTATTATAAGGCTAGTTGGAATAACATTTTAGCTTCTCCATATCCATTTCAAGTAAATGATCTAAATTTCTATGAGAATTTTGTTTCATCACCTTTTCAGCTAGTTTTATATGCTCATGCATAGCAGTAGAAGGAAGTGATCCCGAACCCTCTCCAACATGCATTGTTTGAACTTGGACCTCCTCCCTATCTTCAAGTTCCATGTGTTCTTCAACGGATTCATTTGATCCAATATCTAGATTTGGCTCGACTTTAGCATGAGAACTTCCTGCTTGTTGAGCCCTTTCTACATGTCACAAAATATTTTGCAAAGAAAAGTGAGAGATGATTCTATATAAGTGAAGTTTATGTATGCAAGCTAACAAAGTGATAAGACATGATGCTATAAGTGATAGAAGTTTTGAACAACTAGTTTTATATGCTCATCCATACCAGTAGAAGGAAGTGATCTCAACCCCTCTCCAACAAGCATTGTTTGAACTTGGGTCTCCTCCCTAGCTTTAAGGTCCATGTGTTCTTCAGTGGATTTGTTTGATCCAATATCTATATTTGGCTTGACTTCCGCTTGAAAATTTCCTGCTTGTTTGATTTTACATGCAAGCAAAGAAAGTGAGAGGCTATGAGTTATTTCAGTGGATTTGAAACAAATAAAATCAAATATTCTTAAACTTAATAATTCCATGGAACAAAAGCAATTGGAAATAGATGATAAACAATTTAGGTAATGTCTAGATGCAAGATGACTATTTTTTAGTATTAAAGTTTCCAAGTTAAATCTAACATGGTTTTCATAAAAGGAATGCATATTTATAAGAAAAAAAATTTGAGGTGTTAATAAAAGTCCTAAACACACACTTGAGAGAGAGAGAGAAGAAACAAGCATGTACCTTGTTTCTTTCTATGATAATTTTCCAATTTTTGTTCATGCCTCTTTTGTTCTTCTTCTTTTGACAATTTTTCGTTGAGACACATTTTTTCTTTTTCTTTGTTGTCCCATTTTCTTCTTCAAGTTAAAGATGTCTCAAAAAAAATCCTCTAGAAACTTAGTTAAATTATCCTCCAAAATTTTCCTTGATTAATAAAAATGAAAAGTTGTCTTCTCCAATATTTGCCTCCTTGATAAATATGCAAAAACCCTTTCTCCAAAATCTGCGAGCTCCAAGTGATATAAATGCGAATTAATCTTGCAATTTGATATGGAATAATGAAAAAAATCTTGTATCTATATGCATATGAGAAAAAAATTATTCCAGTGTATGGAATAACTACATCCTAGATCATTAAATGAATCAAGTGGTAATCAAACAAGTTATTTCATTGTGTAGTTTGTTGTTTTTTAATGTATAGATATGCAACATATATCTTAGAGTAATTTTAGAATTTTGTTACTTGTCAAAAAGACAATAGAGGTATAATTTGAATTGAATTTTCTTAATGTTTCAAAGAATATTTTTTTTGTATAATTTAATAATGTTGTAGATTAAGAGATTATTTATGAAATAATTTAACATAACATTTTTATAACTTAGAGGGAAAGTGTTTGAAGGATGGTATATAATTATAAAATGAATGTTCCTACCTCTTCTTTATAATTATATTTTATAACTCGTTTATAAAATATCATTAGTTTACTTGAGCTTGAGAGTCATTTATTTTATAATTTTTGACTTCTTACTATAAAATTCAATGGGTGTGTGTGCAAATTATTTATTGTGGTCAACATGAATGAACTTAATTATAAAGTGGCATGTTCATTTCCTAAAATTCTACTAGAGATCAAATGTATATCATATGAGGAAATGTAAGTTCTAAGAGATCATCAAATAAGCAAATGTATGTATATTGAATATATAGCAAATGTATACATATATCATATAAACATAAGCAAACACATACATACATGTAAATAGTGTCAATGTATAAACATGTAACATGTTATAAGGAAAGAGCCAAATGTATGTATATAAGCAAAGATCATCAAATGTCAAATAATAAAGATCATCATATAAGAAAATACATGTAGTAAAGATCATAGATCTAGTTCAGGGCCTAATATGAATGTCGACTCCTAATCGAACGACCATCTGAATGAGAATGGTCCTAATCTAATGGATGTGCTGAGCCCTACAAATAAAAATGTCTACAAAATGTGTTAAATACATATAATTTATATTAAATAAATTTTATGAAAGTTATTTTTAGGAATATACTTGTATAGTTTTAAATATCTATCTAGATCTATGTGCATACATACATGCATGTACATATACACATGTATATATAAAAATTTAAAACTCACATGTCCATTGGAAGCAAATTTATCCACAGAGTCATGTCGATGTACACGATCTGGAGGAACAAGGCTAGGAGTGACATGAGGTATGTCCACCTACAATATATATACATATATATCAGTACATGAATATCTAGTTAAAACTAAAATTTAAAAATAATTAAAAAGGAATTTGAAACATGCACATGCATACATACATGCACATCATCTGATATCAAATGACCTAAGTCCTTTGAAACAACCACCTCCACCATATCAACTATACGATCAAGCGATGAACCAACATTTGCATCCATCTGATCTATCCCATGTTGTTCCATAAAAGATGAGAGAAGAGGACTATGTAGATGAGATGGCATTAGCAATGACAAACCAAAACCAATCAACATATCAGTAAAACCCATAGTTTGTACAGCTGTCAAATGATCTATAGGTGGATCCTGATGTGAACTAGTGCTAGGCTGAGAGTGATGGGATCCTGGAAGTGAATGACTTCTGTGTCTCAAATAATCTCTAACATGCTCTATATCGATGCCATAGTCTAATGCAATGGAGGCATATGCCTCCAAGAGGTCCTCAGCTAAACAATGTAGAGTCATGCATGCCATATCTCTTGTAAGTGCATCAAGCTGTGTGGGAGTAGGGATGTTCGCCACTGTATAAGGATCCATGGTGGTCCACTGTGTTGAAAAAGGTGTGGATTGAGAACCTCTAGATATCAAATACTGACCTACACGATCAATAGATATCCTATTGGTGGCAACTGCAATGTCACCTATAGTGTCAATTGCTTCTTTTTGGGAAACAATGGCAACCTTATCTGCTATGGGGACTAGAGCTAGGCTGAGAGCAGAAGACCTTTCACCAACCAATACCCTAAAAACTGGGGGTGGTCTATCTACTAGAAGATAGGTGGGCCTATCAAAAATCCTACCACGCCCCTAACCAACATATGGTGGAATGTCCAGGTAGTTGACTTTGAGGCCCAAATGGACCTCAACATACAACTGCTGAACAAAATACAATGGAATCTAGTCATTGCTTGGGTATTGACCATGTGTTGTGAGAATTCGTGGGTAGATCAATGAGGCCATAACAAGATTGACACATCTGGTGACATGGTATCCCCTAACCTTACACACATTTTGATAGAATGGAAAAATGGTGATTTTTATCATTTCTTTGTTCACACTATCCTATATTTGTTTAAGTGGAATGTCACCATGTACTTCTTCCCACATACGGGAAAGAATAGTAGCTACTCTATCTAGGGAATATGCACTAGTCCTCTCAAGTTCATCTCTTAGTTTTTCTAGACTATGTAATATTGACATGCATGGTTCAGTATATACCCCTGGGTTTGCACCCTGTGCTAATGAGTCTCTCAATTTCTTAATCTCATTAGTGGTATTTTCAAACAAATCTTCTGGCTTAGGTGGAACATCTACATTTTCCATGTTATATATATGTATGTACACCTAAAGGAGCAATGGAACCTTGGTAAATAATATATGTAGATATAGGGAATAGAAATCTAAAACAGTTGTAATAATTCATCTACTCATCAATAATATTTTCATACCATTAACAAAAACAAAATTCAACATCTATCTAGGTTTTAATAATCAAAACATTCAAATTACTAGATTTCACACAAAACATAATCTAAAACAGTTCTATTTAATTTTAAATTTACAAGTGTGCACTCTAGTACAAAATGTGCCATTAAAGACTTAAAAAATATTGATAAAGGTTGCATCTAAGATTTATTTCCTACAACTAGTAATAAAGGGAAAGCATCATTACTTAACATTGGTGGTCATGTAAAATCAATTTAGTCATTATTGAAGGTACAAATAAGAGAAGAAAATGAGAGAGATGATATAAGGTTGTAAATATGATTTCTAAATTATTGAAGCAATATTTTGATAAGGAGGAAACCAAAAAATGAGAAATAAACTTCCTCATATCCATAAAGAAAATTTGATAGGAGGAAGGGACACATGCACATAATATTTATCATGAAAGTTACCATACAATGTACAAGAACATGATACTAAGGAACAAAGGTTTCTTATAAATACACAACAAACCTAGATGAAGATTTAACCCTAGTACAAAAAGAAAGAAATAATGAAAGAATAGGAGAAAATGACTTGATTTAATCTTTGTACATATTTTTTCTATTATCTCAAATCTTATAGATAATATTAAATCCTCCATATGAAAATATGGTTATATTTACTCATTTAGATAATATTTAATAATTATTTTATTACTCTTATTTTTTATAAATTTCTTGGATATTATAGTAAAATAAATCAACTCTTACATTTTTTAAAATTTAAAAGTTGCCTATAAAAATTCCACAACTAGATATAATGGACTAGAGATTTGTATATAATGATGCACAATGATCAATCCTTGATGTTCCAAATCTTTTTGTGGGTATTTAACTTCATCCCACTGTCTTCTTTAGTTTTTATGATAGGTAGGTATTCCTAATGAACCTAGGAATTATCCCTTGTTGACCCATCTTATTTCAACCTTTATTTTGTTGATTTGTTGTCCCTCAGTATTATTTGGCATTAATGTCACAACACCAAAGTTGAGGTATCAGGTTGTGCACATGATTTCACAATTTGATATTATAAAGTTCATCTGCATATTATATGTCCTGGCTTTTTTTTTTTAAGGCTTCATGAGAACAACGTTCAAGTGCAATGATAAGTTGTTTATCCAAAGCATGTTCAAAAGGCACATTACATTAACATATTGCATCTACAAATAAGGTTTGGAATCATTGTGAGGAAATCTTTGATAAGTGGCAAAATGTGTTTTCTCAAAGACAATAATGAAGTGGCAAAAGATTGCAATGATAGTATTTTATAAAGTCAAAAATAAAATAATCATTGCATTGTCAGTGGAATTTATTTTGTTTGGATGGGAATTTTTCCCATCATAATTCTTGGACATGACAAATCATTATGTTGAATTTGAAAATCATATGACATAAAACAAAGGGTGCCCAAGCTTAGTTCATTATTTATTTTGTTGAAAGAGCTCTCTCGAGCTAGGGCATGGCCTGAAACAGTTAGGGCATCAACAATCTTGGCATGTCATGATAGTCTTTGGAAGGAAATGTGTCAGCTTGGACTTGAGCATGATAATGACAGTCGGTATAATAGGTTCTATGATTCATTACACATTTTCTTATTTGTTTTGATTAGAGGTAAAAAAAAAAGGGTTTTGAAGGGGCCCGAAACCCTTTACAAAAAGGAAACATCAAGAAACAACCATCAACCCAACAACAACAAACCACCAACCAAAAAGTAGCCAAAAAATGGCACATAGCACTACATATTATTAAGAATTTCAACAGCTTCCATTTCACTAGCAGCAAGCTTCTGTCCCTTAACCCCAGTATCAAAAACCTCCAAACTCGAGGCCCCACCCTGATTTTTTAGTCTATTTCTAGTCCTAACCCTAGGCCCACCAGTATTAACCTCAGAGCTCAAAACAAAACCTTTAGCAAAACACTTAGCAGCAACATAATCCTCCCCAGTTCGCTTACCCTCAATAACCATTTCATTAGTAGAAAATATTTCCTTTCTCTTAATAGGGGAAAAATCCTTCATAGAGTCTGACCTACCTAGGACTTTAGGATCTTCCCCACTCTTCATAACCATGTTCCAAATTTTGTCAATTTTCTCCTCAAGGGAGAACATTCTAACCTGCATACTCTATTTCAGATTGACGGTTTCCTCCACCACAATATTAGCAACAACATTGAGACCAGCCATTAAGTTATCAATTTGGCTTTGGATCATAGGATCCTCAGCCTTACAATAAATGCTTCTAATGTGAACATTAGTCCAATTAATCTCATGAAAAAATCATTTAAAAAGTTTAAAAAGAACATTGGCACTATCATGGGCCGAACCCAACACATCAGAAAGATCCTCCCTATCAAAGTTTTCAATACAATTTCCTAGAGAAACATCCTCTTTAGAGGAAATATCATGGACCTTTTCCTCAAAGGAAGCCTTACCTTTAGCAGCAGTCACAGGAGACTTCATCCTACGAATGGAGTCAACAATTTTCTCCGCAACAACCAACCTCTTCTGAATCCTCTCTGTGTCCACTTTCTTAGCTCCCATAGCTTGATCACCACCCACAACTCTATCCTTTTTCTTAGGCAACCCAATGACAGCACTTGAAAAATCCCCACCATGGAAGCCACTAGCCACAGAGACAGGGGCATTCTTCAAAACCCTTCTCTTCTGACTTCCCTCCTCGGGATCCTGCACAAGTCTAGACGTGGGGGGAGGAGAGGAAGCTTCCCCATAAAGCTCATTTTTATCTTTGTTCCCCTTTAAAGGAATAGACACCTCCACATCATCACTACAAGTCATATATCCCGCTTCCTAATTCAAATTCCTTTTCCCAGATTTACCCTGCATAGGGGATATGGGGCCCTCCTCCAAAGAAGCATACAAATCAGGGACATAATCAACATCATCCCTGTCCAACTCAAAATATTTATTTAACATCAACCTCATCTTCCTGGGCTTATTAGAAGCCCTTTCCTCACCTAACTCAGTATCATAACCCTTCCTAGCTTTAGTTTTTAGAGTAACCAAAGTCTTCTGGACATCATGTGCTTTAACATGTTCATATATTAAAAGAATCAACCCCGCATACAAAATAGGGTTTTTTGGGTTCTTCCTGTGCTCTTTAATCCCACAATCCATCGAAACCAACAAATAATAGGGAAAAGACACCCATTTTTTGTGCCTAAAATGATTAAGCAATGGAAAATGGTAATTGTTAATGGCTGTATACCTTCCTTCCAGGGTCACATACCTCATGATTTCTTTGACAACATCCTACCAGAGAGATTTCAAGGAAGTCCTAAGATACCCTCCACTCTTCACAGGCTTCAAGTCGTCACTCTCATTTTGCTTGAAGAAAAGAGACATCACATCTAGTGACTCTTTTTTATCCATGTACACCTTCATGCCCTTCATCATAAGGCTAGTAATCTGAGCTATAAACTCCTCGTCCACCTCAATTTCCCTGCCACCCAACTCTAGGGTTCTCCCTTTCCATCCTTTCTCAACCAGGGCAGTAACTTGAGTATTATTTCCATGTAGTTTCTCCATGAAGGGAGTTAGGCCACCCTTCTCTAAAATCTCCCACACTTCCTTTCTCTGCTTCACAATCTCACAAGATTTAGGCTCAAAGCAGTTTATGTCCCCACCCATGATGATGGAAAATAGAGACCAAGAACTCAATAGGGAACTCAAAAGGAAGCAACAAACACCACATAGAATCGAAAAAATCCCACAAAAGACTCTAGAAGCTTATGCGGCTCACACCCACAATTAGTGCAAAGGAAACCATAGGAAAAACAAACCATAATGAATTTGAACCCCGCGCCATATTATAGCCTTTCCTCAAAATAATAACCATACCCTCCTTCCTAATGATATGCCACCACATGAGCAAGGAAGTGCAAAAATTGTAGAATAAATTAACTTTCATTTATAACAATAGTCATGGCCTCATAAGGGAGGGGATCATTTAAATCCCAAACCTTACTATCTCTAACACCAAAGTTAGCGAAGAAATCAACTAACTTATTTCCCGCTCTCAAAATATGGGAAATATAAACATTATCAAAGGATTTAATAATTTCAATGGAATCCTTGATCAAGGCCTCAATTGTCCAAGACGGAGGAGATAAATTCTTCAAATTATTAATAATTTTTAGAGAATCACCTTCCAACCAAATCTTTCTATACCTTCTTCTCTGAGCCAGAGCAAGACTATGATAGGCAGTTGCCGTCTCCGCAAAGTGGTTTGTCTAGTTTACCAAAGGGAGTGCCACAATAGAGATGAGCCTACCATTAGAGTTTTTAATCACTCCCCCACATCCAACAGGTCCCAGATTACCTTTAGCAGCACCATCAAAGTTGATCTTAACCCAACCATCTAGTGGCACCTTCCAAACAACACCCTCTCTTGAAGATTTCCCCTTAGAAACTGGGAAAGATATATCATAGGGTAGCTTCCACTTTTGAGAAATTGAAATATCATAGGAGCATAAATTAATCCTCTAACCAACATGGAAGGAGATCCCTGAAAGAAAATTCTCCTTAATACCATTACAAATCCTATGGGCCATAGATAAAGCAGGGAGAGTAGAGTTTCTAAAGATTTTGTTGTTATGTTCCAACCACACCCCCAAGTCAAATGAGGCAGAGAAAGGGACCACAAAATCTGCAAGGCCGGAATAGTTGAGGGGCACACCCATTGGAACCATAAATCTTTAACAGAGCCAGGAAAAACCCAACTTAGATTCCAAAGCGAAGGAACATGATTCTAGATCACTCCAACATATTTGCATCCAAACAACAAATGACAAGTATTTTCCTCTTCCTCTTCACAAATAAAGCATCTATTAGGCATAACAAAACCTCTTTTTATCAGATTATCAGTAGTAAGAATTTTATTCTGACAAAATAGCCAGAAGAAAATATTAATCTTAGGAATCAGTCTAGAGGACCAAATAGAAGCCCAAAAGGGGGGTGGACCTACAAAGGAATCATTCAAAGAGAAAGCCGAAGCAATAGAAAAGTTACCCTTAGAGGATGACTTCCAAACAAACCTATCAGGAGAAGGACTAATAGGAATGTGAACACAAGATATAGCCTTATAAATAACTTCAAGACCAGGATCCAATTCATACAATTTCCTCCAACTGCCTCCATCAATATAATCAACAACAAATCTTCCAACAACACGCAAACTAAAGTCCATAAAGGGATAAGCCCAAGGTTGATCCTTAAGAGGTCCATTACCAATCCAATTATCATCCTAGAATAGAATACTCCTCCCATTCCCCAAGTTCCAAGAGACACCCTTAGCAACAAGCCTATGAGCCTTCAGCATTGAATTCCACAACACAAAGCCATTCAAGGGATTAAACTCAAAAGACAACACTTCTCTAATCCCATCAATACCATGTAAGTATTTACTCCAAGAAATTTTCACCCACTCACTTTTAGCTAACATAAGATTCCACAGTTGTTTCCCCAAAAGGGAAATGTTAAACAGTTTGATTTTGCAAATGCCCAGTCCCCCAACCTTCCTCAACCGATAGACATCATCCCAAGCCACCAAATGAGTTCTTTTTTTATCTTCAACCCCTGTCCATAAGAATTTTTTCTAAATACCTTCCAAGAGATCCACAAATTTCCTTGGCATATGAAACAAACTAAGAGCATAAACTAGAATATTTTGTAAGGTGGATTTAATCAGCTAAATTTTACTCGCTTGGCTCAATAAGGCCCCTTTCCACCGAGCCAACTTAGAATTAAATTTTTCAAGCAACCCCGTTCACAAAGAATTAGGAGCTTTAGAACATAAGGGGAGTCCCAGGTAAGAGACAGGTAATTCATTGATTTGACACTGCAAGATTCTAGCAATCCTGAACTGTCTTTGAATCAGAGTATTGAAGAAGAAAATAACACTCTTTTGTAAACTAACTCTCTACCCAGACACAAACTCATATAAATGTAAAATATGTTTAATAGCCTTGGCTTCCTTTATAGACACCTGCCCAAGCAACAAAGAATCATCCACAAATTGTTGATGAGAGAAAACAAGATTAGGAGAAGAAGGGGCTAATCCAGACATACATCCAGAATTAACAAATATTTGGATAAGGCAACCCAAAGACTTCACCATAATTATAAAAAAAAGGAGAAATAGGATCCCCTTGCCCCAGCCCTCTAGAGCAATCAAAAAGAGGTGAAGGAGACCCATTGATAAGAACAGAGAATTGAGGGGTAGAAACAAGCTGAAACACCAAAGCCACCAACTTCTCCCCAAAACCAAAGGAGATAAGAATCTTAGACAGAAACCCCCAATCCACCCTATCATAAGCTTTGAGTATGTCAAGTTTAAGGATAAAACCAACTTGTTTATTATCAAAAAGAGAATGAATATTCTCATGCACAGAAAGAATGGAATCCAAAATTTTCCTACCAGCCACAAAACCATTATGTTGAGGGGAAATGATGAAAGGAAGAATCTTTTGCAACCTCAATGCCAACACCTTGGAAAGAATCTTATAGATAGAGTTGCACAAAATGATAGGCAAAAATTCCTCAAAAGAAGCAACACCAGGCTTTTTGGGAATCAAAACAATAAAAGAGGAGTTGATTTCCTTTAAGAGGGAACCTGATCTAAAAAACTCCTTAGTAGCCGCCACCACATCTTTAGGAATAATTTCCCAGAAGAACTAGAGAAAGAACATAGGGAAACCATCAGGCCGTGGAGCCTTATTACCTTCAAAGGAGAACACAACTCCCCTAACTTCCTCAGTCGAGGGAATACAAACAAGTTGCCTATTAGTTTTCTTATTTGTTAAGTATCATAAGCAAAATAGAAAAAAATGTTTATGCTTTTATGTTTCTGGTTAATGATGTTGTAGACTGATCTTTGAGAAAAGAAGCAAGCATTTTTTAAAAGTTTATTCTCATTTGTTAATTAACCCTTGTTCAGGTTGTGTAGCTAATGAAACTCTTGCACCCAAACTGTGGTTTGTTTCTGGTATAAGGGTTTTTTGGTTTGTTCATCAAAGGTTGTAGTATACGTTTTTGATCAATAGGGTTTATTACCCTAATCATGGCAACAATAATGACTTATTTTAGTTTTTCAATGGAAGTTGCTCATATAGTTTTTCAAACAGATTCTTTATTCCAAAACAAAGAACATATATATGATTTGTACAATGCTCATTCAATGCAAATTGATGAGAAGTTTTGGAAAGAACATAGTATATCTTTCAGAAAGGCAATGTATATTGTTTTGAGTACTAAAATTTTGTGACTCTGATTCTGAGGTCATTGTAGAACAGAGTATGTTATTAACAAAACAAAGATAACCTCTGTATTGACAATTATTTCATACCTGTACATTTCAAAAGACTATCAATGAGATAGCACTATAAGACTATCAGTGAGATAGCACTTTTTGTTAGTGAGACATCAATCAACCAGTGAGGCATTGTAAATAGTGAGTTTTGATAGTAAGCCAGTGAGGCAAGTTCGAGTGGTTTTATTCCCCAGGAGGGTTTCCACTCAAGACAATCTTTGTGTCAATCTCTTTTATGTGTTTGTTCACTATCTGTTTATCTGGTTTGTATTGCATAAATTCATTTATGATCTAAAATTTGTTAAAATAATTTTTTTTTTTAATTTGTCTATTAACACTAATTCACCTCCCCTCTCAGTGTTAACTATACTCCAACAATTGGAATCAGAGCCAAACCCTTGTAAGTTAAGTCTTAAAATCTTAGGGGATTCCTGGTTGTGTAGTACTTGCTATGGCTAAGTGAAAAAGAAACAGAGGTGAAAAGGAAAACACTAGCATCAAGCAAAAAGATAGTCAAACAACTCTTGTCATGTCTAGTGAAGCTTTGTCTCAAGAAAAGTTATTGTTATTTGATTCTTTAAATTCTAGTAAGAACAATTTTGTAGAAGACAAGGTGTATAATATATATTTTGATGAATTCATGGTGAATATGAATGAATTAGATATAGAAGTGTGTGGTAGTAACCCTAAAGGAGTAGTTGATTTTTAAGGAGAGCTTGTTTCTGCTCTAGACATGATTATAAAACTTGAAAGAGAAAACAAGAAAATCAAGGTTCAAATGGAAGAAAGAAAAAGAATTGAAGAAGTCATGTTGAAAGCTAAAGAAGATATGTGTAAAGAGTTTGAGGATGAACTTGATTCTTTGAAAAAGAGTGTAGAAAAGAATTCTTTGTTAATTTGTTATAATGATTCAGATAACATAATCTTAAATCTGAAAACATAGATTGAGGAGACAAAGAGGATAGTGGAAGTCACAAAATCTGACTTGGATGCCAAAACTCTTGAGTGTCATAAGCTTGAAGGAGAAGTTGCTGCTTTAAAGAAAGATCTTGAGGATCATAAGATTCAGTTAGAAAAGTATAAGAATTTTGAGAAAAATATTAATGCATTGGATGATATGTTATGTAAGAAAAAACATTCTAGAGATCCTACTGGTCTAGGATATGAAATAGGACAAACCTCTTCAAGTGGAAAAGAGTAAAAAAATGAAATAGTTTATATATCTACAAATGAAAAAGGATAGAGTTTTAAGGTCAGAAATACTCCAAGGAAGAAAATTGACTTAAGCTATATGGCTGTAGTTTCAAAAATGATGTCAATAAGAAATCAAAAGAGAAAAATGTTGATAAAATCTAACAGCCTCAACCTATCAGACAACATCATTCAATGAGGTACAAATATTCTCAATTTCATGGTTATTGTTATTGTTGTTATGCTTATGGCCATAGAGCTAGAAATTGTAGAACTCAAGCAAGAAATGGTCCTAGTTGGAATAAGAATAAAGATGTTTACAACTTTCCAAATCAGGACTATAATAATGTATGTTATAATTGTGATAAATTTGGTCATATAGCAAGAAATTGTTGGGTGCATGGAATTACTCTTGGAATATCAATAAATTATCATTCCTTTGGTTTAGATAGCAATATCATATGTCATAGGTGTAAAAATCTTGGACACAACATATTATTGCAGAAGAAATCCTGTGAAGCCACCTAATCACATTAAGAAGTTAAACATGTCAAACAAGTAAAAGAAGGAACCTATGAAAGTTTGGAGAATAAGGAAAGGAAAAGAAGAGGAAGGACTAAATCTTGTGCATTCTACACAAGATACTTCCATAAATACATAAAAGTAGCATGGAGTTGGGGGAAGATGTTCAATCTCATATCTTTTACCCCTAGGTGAAAAATTAAGGAAGTGCTTTATTGATTTCATACAGTACTATCCATGATGTTGATTCAAAGTGATTTTTTTTGAATGAATAAAGTCTAAAATCTAGTGTGACAACCTAGAAGGATAAGAGACAGTGAATAATCACACATTATAACACAAGTAGTTATTGCTTGCATGATAGACAAAAGCAGTGATATTGGTATACAGTGCTTGAGAAGGAAGTGTTACTTATGCGGTCAGTTTGTAGCTACTCGTTGTCCTGATATTTATGGTGTCTTGTGCAAAGGAACTTGTTCATTCTCTTCATGATGATTACTCACTCTATGGTGTTCATCCATCATTCAGATCATGGTGATGATATTGTTCATGCAAACATGGCAAGTGGTGTTGTTAACTGTTGCAAAAGTTTGACAGAGCTACTTCATTTATTTTTTTAAAAGGTGGTGTCATTTAGAAAACATTATATAGTGTTATTAAAGTTTGTCATGATGTACTTTTCTATTGTTTTAGTGACAATGTTGAAAATTCTATAAGGCTTTAGTGCTTATGTTCCTTAAATACTTTCTCAATCTTCCAACAGGGTAAGTTGGTGAGAAAATCCTCTGATGGTTCTTCACTTACTAATTTTAATGCATATTGTTCCTTCTTTCCTTATTGTGGTTAGACCTCAATTACAGTGATTCCAAGGATAGTTCACAAATAGTTTGTTCCTTCACTATGCTATATTGTCAGTGATATCATACACTGTTTTCCAATACTACATCTGAGATCTTAATAGGCAATGGGTTGTTCTTCTTGGTTACTTAAAGAGAAGAAATGGAAATCTTTACTTGACAGTAGGTCAAATGGACAATAGTTACTACTTGATAGTTGATAGTAGTCATCCTTTTTGGTACAATGATCTTTGACGGTTGTCAAGTATTAATGCTCAATGAGAGTGCACATGTACTTATGGTGCTTACATGTGATCTCTGTCAATAGTTTTACAATGCTTTTTGGTTTTCCTTGTAAGCATATTGTTTGTAAGGATGGCAGTCTTGTTCCAACACACTCAACATAGTGAACAGACCTAGTGATAGTGTTGCTAAGTTAATGTTGAGGTAAGATGCTTGAAAATAATTCTTGAAAGATGACAGTGAAAGTTCATTCATCTAACAACTCTTGAACAATATTTGTTCGGAAAAGTATTTGTTATGCTTGAACATGATAGTAAACATTTGTTTTGTTTGGATAGTGTGAACTAGCCCAATCTAATGGTGTATACTGTGTGAAATATGGAGTATCTTAATGCCAATATTTACTTGATTTTCTGCTTGTGGTCTATCCTCTTTTGATAGCTTTGTGTCAATGACTGAGTTTTCTTTGACACAAAATTTGGTTAGACAGTGATTCCTTGTATTTTCCTGAACAGTGTTACCTTTCATTTGTTTTTAACCATACATGATGTCATGCTTTTGAAAATGAACTGGTTGATGAATCACTTGGATCTTGATGGATAGTTTGGATAGTGTCTTGGAGAAGTGTTTTTTTCTTAGAAATGTGGATGGAGCATGAAAATGGAAATCACATGTTGTCATATTTTACTATCCTTATTTGTTTGATGAAAAAGGTGCAGTATTTTATCATTAGTACTTGACTATACAGTGAGTTTGTAATCATGCTTTATCCATGATTTGAGGTGAAATGTTATGCAGTGAATGAAGGTGAAGAAAAATTACTTTGGCATGTGAAATAATATACTCTACACAATTTGTGATGCACAATTATAGCAATGGAAATTATGTGTTTTGCATATAGCGTATATTCTCTTCTTCACAGGGGGAGCAATTAAGAGTGTTTTTGAGTCAGAGATTGATATTATAACATTTATTGATCAGTAATCAAGAAATTTTTTGAATCATTAGTGACAGTGTGTAGTGATATGGGCCATTCTAGTTCCTTGATTGCAGAGACATTCAGTACTCAAAGTCTATTCATCTAGCAGTTACAGGCTAGGATCTCTATATCATGACATTCACAAGAGTTTGGTAGCAATAGTAATGTACAACATTATATGAAGTGAATATTGAAAATTTTGTTGTGATCATAGTGCAAAAGGTGTATGGAAAGTGGATTGAGATAATAATCAAGTGGTCATTCTAAGAGATATGCTATGGACCTTGAACAATGTTCTTGGTTGACAATGATTACTAGATTTGATAGTAATTTCAGTTGTTTCCCTTGTCCATTCAGATAGGGGGAGCAGTTCCTGCATATTCTTTTATCCCTCAGTATTTATTTGGAATTATGAGCACATTTCATGTTTGGTTCAATTTCTCTACCTTTGGCATTGTGTCAAAAGGGGGAAAATTTTGAGGTTTATTTTGCAATTTTTAGTTCAGATTATGTTATGGCAATGATATGCTCTGATTATGTAGTTTCTCAGTTTATTCTAATGGTTTCCTTGATATGTGATAGGATGGATATGTACTTCATGGTTTCCTTGATATGTGACTGGATGTATATGTACTTCATGCAATCATCATGTTCAATACAGGTATATTGCATCTATAGTATTCTTGATTAACTTTTGTGTTTGACATCAATGCCAAAGGGGGAGTTTGTTGTCCCTTAGTATTATTTGGCATTAATGTCACAACACCAAAGTTGAGGTATCAGGTTGTGCACATGATTTCATAGTTTGATATTATAAATTTCATTTGCATATTATATGTCCTGGCTTTATTTTTTTTAAGGCTTCATGAGAACAACGTTCAGGTGCAATGATAAGTTGTTTATCCAAAGCATGTTCAAAAGGCATATTACATTAAAATATTGCATCTACAAATAAGGTTTGGAATCATTGTGAGGAAATCTTTGATAAGTAGCAAAATGTGTTTTCTCAAAGATAATAATGAAGTGGCAAAAGATTGCAATGATAGTATTTTATAAAGTCAAAAATAAAATAATCATTGCATTGTTGGTGGAATTTATTTTGTTTGAATGGGAAGTTTTCCCATCATAATTCTCAGACATGAAAAATCATTATATTGAATTCAAAAATCATATGACATAAAACAAAGGGTGTCTGAGCTTATTCTGTTATTTATTTTGTTGAAAGAGCTCTCTTGAGCTAGGGCATGACCTGAAACAGTTAGGGCATTGACAATCTTGGCATGGCATGAAACTTTTTGGAAGGAAACGTGTCAGCTTAGACTCGAGCATGATAATGGTAGTCGGTATAACGGGTTCTATGATTCATTAAAAAATTTCTTATTTGTTAAGTATCATAAGCAAAACATAAAAAAATGTTTATGCTTTTATGTTTTTGGTTAATGATGTTGTGCACTGATCTTTGAGCAAAGAAACAAGTATTTTTTAAAAGTTTATTCTCATTTTTTAATTAACCCTTGTTCGGGTTGTGTAGCTAATGGAACTCTTGCACCCAAACTATGGTTTGTTTTCTGGTATAAGGGTTTTATGGTTTTTTCATCAAAGGTTGTAGGTATACATTTTTTATCAATAGGGTTTGTTACCCTAATCATGGCAATAGTAATGAATTATTTTAGTTTTTCAATGGAAGTTGCTCATATAGCTGTTCAAATAGATTCTTTATTCCAAAACAGAAAACATATATATGATTTGTAATGCTCATTCAATGCAAATTGATGAGAGGTTTTGGAATAAACAAAATATATCTTTCAGAAAGGCAATATATATATTATTTTGAGTATTGAAATTTTGTGACTCTGATTCTGAGGTCATTACAGAAAAAAGTATGTAATTAACGAAACATAGATCAACTCTGTATTGACAATTCTTTGATACTTGTACATTTCAAAAGACTATTAGTGAGATAGCACTATAATACTATTAGTGAGATAGCACTTTCTGTCAATGAGACATATCAATCAGCCAGTGAGGCATTGTAAACAATGAGTTTTGATATTAAGCTAGTGAGGCAAGTTCAAGTGGTTTTATTCCCCATGAGGGTTTCCACTCAAGACAATCTCTGTGTCAATCTCTTTTATGTGTTTGTTCATTATCTGTTTATTTGGTTTGTATTGCATACATTCATTTATGATCTAAAATTTGTTAATAGAAATAAAAATTGTTAATTTATCTTTTAACACTGATTCACCCCCCTCTCATTGTTAATTGTACTCCAACAATTATTATACTTGAAACTCTTATTTTTAAATTTTATGCAGTAATGAATACCTATAACACTTGGTGAAACTAACAAACCAACACTAAGATTGTTTCTCTTCCTTTATCTAATCCTAGTATTTCATGTTGACTTCTTGTATTCCTTTAAGAACACTAAAAAGTATAATAGTATAAAAGAACTTTAGTATAATATTTCTCTTTGGGATATTATTTAAACTTCACCTTAATATCATGCGTTGCTTCATAATTCTATACAAAAGATCCATATTCCCTCTTTTACTAAGCCTATTGAAATATTTTCCCAAATTGGGTGTATTATATACTGAAATTATGGAGATTACATTTCTTCCATCTAGACTTCACTTCAATGTGGTTTAATAGAATATTATTTATCTTCTAATAATTTTTGGTACTAAACCTATATGAGTATTAAGTATGTACATTGATTGAAAATGGTTTTTTAATCTTAATATTTGTAGTCATTAATTCCTAAAATATATTTTTGTTTATACTTCTAATCTTACTCTTCCTGAATTTTCTATTAAAGGTTTTGTTATTATTCGATGAGATCCTTTGGGAACTATTATTTTCTTATCTAAAATCAAGCCCTATTTCACTTCACTTGTTATTCCATGTTATGATAGGGAATAAATTTCTTATTATAAAATCCTTCACATAAAACCTCTGATTCATGCAATAGGGATTGTTCGATCTAATTCCACCAATATGTAAAGTTTTTTATATGGAAGTAAAACTTTCATGATTACATTAGATAATGATCTATTGTATTATTGTAAAATTAGTGATGAACTCCTTTTTTTTATATTCCCCTCTAGTTACCTTAAAAATAACTACATATATCTCTTTTATACAATTATTTAAGGGGGCACATACTCTCACAACCCTTGTAATTTTTACATTTTTCCTTTTATATGTATAATGTTCATGTTGGATTATATATGATTTGTTGGCATACTTTGTATTATTGGTTGTATTATTCTAACATATATATATTGTAGATTTTTTTGTTTTTTGACATGCTTGTTTTGCATATCTTAGTTCAAGGGAATCAACTCCTTGATCAAACACACTGTATATCATTCTATGTATCCAAAATGTTTGATTATTTTCATGTTTTTCTTTTAGAATTTATTTTTTATACTTTAATTATGTTTTATCATATAGTGACATTAGCCCGTTAAAGTGAAGGAAAATATGATGTCAAGAATTGCATAGACTACAATATTAATTTATATTTCATGCTCACATTTTAGCATCTATATCCATAGCATAATTTTAGGGCCCATTTAACCCTCTTTCCTAACCTTCTTCTAGATCTAAGTGGCAATATCATATTTTCTTACTTAATTATGTTAAATTTCATATTTTTTATGTATTTGTTATCTTCTAACATTTTATTATTTATGTAATTTTTAAAACATTAAATACACAATTATATAAACATCTTCATGACTCTAAAAATATCCTAACAATTTTTTTTTTAAAATCATTCTTCTTACTTGAATAAAAAATTCTAACTAAGACATTTTAAATTATTTTAAATTAAATTTGTCTTTAATTAATTAAATATTTTATGAAAACTCAAATACAATTATCCTCTTATCATTTTATTTTTTTATTTAAACTACTTTTTAATACAAATTATTGTATTTTCAAAATGCATGTTCTCTCACTACCATTTTAAAATGATAAATCTTCCTATTTTATAAAATACTTGCAATAGTCCATTCTTGACATCTTTACAAGGAGCAAAATAAAGAATCTTCATTCTAATCATACAACTATATTTTTGAAATGCATGTTCCTCTTGCTACTATTTTATAAAATACTTACAATAGTCCATTCTTGATACCATTACAAGAAATAAAAGAAAGAATTTTCATTCTAATCATACAATGTCTTATAATAGCTTTCTCTATTTTCATAATATGTTGGATTTTATTCCTAGCATCTCAAAAATGTCCTTTTTTATAACTAATTTTTAGGATTGAAAAATTATCTACAAATTTATTTATTTTCTCATTATTTGTCCAATTTTTCTAACACATTTTTTCCAAAACTTTATCTCACCCCATTACATTCTATTCTTCCCTATTTTAACACCAATCTCTATTTTTTATTCAAATTTGAAAGGAATTATGTACTTTTATATGCAAAAGTGTAATATATTCCTCATACGCTCCATTTAATCCTTAAAATTCTACAAATGTAGTATAATAGTATTTTTTCGAAAATTATATTCTATATATTCTTTACATTGGAGCATTCTTCATTCTACTCTTGCATGAATCAAAATTAATATTTATTTTTATTTTCCTACACTACAACACTTGGTTTCTCTTTGTTGCATTACATTTATTCTACATTATTATTCTTGGCCACTACAACATTATATGCTCTAGTTATATCTAACATTCTATTTCTTTATGTTATAATATTTCATTATATATACTACAAAAATTCTTCATACAATTTATATTTCTATTGACTACAATAAAATTTTCTATTTGAAAAAATTCTTCTAATTTACTTTATTCTTAACTTATATTCATTCTTCAAGCACATTCTAATTTCTTTACATGATATTATTTATCATAATATAACTTTGCAATGTTTTTCTACATATTATTTGTTTTCTTCTTTAATGTTGTAAGTTATGTTACTTTTATTGGTCTTTTCTCTTTGAAAAGAATACAAACCTATTTTCTTTTTCATTTCTTCCTCTTACAAATATTATTCACTCATTGAATAATATTTGCTCAATTTACTAGAATTTTTTACTATGCCTAGTTTTACTTAAATGTATGCAAATTAGGCATGCATATAAACAACACACAAATTATTTGGAAAAATGCCACAAAAATGTGATATCATTTATATAAAAATATGGTTTGTTGCACTCTATTACAACAATTCATCCAATTAAGAGGTCATGTAATTTATTGATTCACTAAACAAAAATAGATTTTTATTCTTAAAATTATTCTCTAGTTAGACTCATGGAGTGACCAATTTGAAAATCAATTTGAACATTTCAATCACTTAGATAAAAAAAATTCCAAAGAATAATTAAGATAGTGTTATGCAAACAATAATATAGAAGCAATAAATCTAGCCTATTAATATTTCTAAGGTTCCATTCAAGTATAATTTTGAATTCAAGTTTACAAGAAAAATAAGTCTATAATAATATTCACAAATAATATCTCCATTTTGATCATTTAAGCAATGCCTTCAACACAATCTATTAATGGATATAGAGAGAACTAAAAAATAGATATACTTGTAGGTTGGAAATATCCTCAAGATGGAACAAAATTAAATTTTGATTATACATTTTGGGGGAATCTTCGGGCTATAGATGTTGACTATTTTCTTCATAATTCTAATAGTTTTAAATTCTAATTAGAGGTTTGAGTAAACTTGGTTTAAATATGAACAAAAAAAATAGTAGGAAGATCTCATTGTTAGGTTAATGGTAGTATATAAGAAAGGATATAATGAATTAGTAATAGAAGGTAGTGTTTTTACAAATGTTGAGGCCCCAATTGGGGTATGTGTTCTTATGAAAAAGAATCATTGAAGTGGTCCCAATTTTTTTCTAAGATCATGCATATATGCATTGCTATTGGGGAAAAATATTAGAAAATTTCAAGCAAATGCAATTGGCAACTCTAAAACCAAATGAATATTAAAAACTTTCAAGCAAATGCAATTGGCAGCTATAAAGCCCAATTTTACAAATTGGGTTTGCTTAAAAGGCTTTAGAAACTTTCAAACAAATACAATTGGCAACTGTAAATCCAAATTTGGTTGAAAACTGGGTTTGTTTAAAAGGCTTTAGAAACTTTCAAGCAAATGCTATTGGTAGCTATAAATCCAAATTTTAAATAATGGGTATTGTTTTTAAAAGGTTTTAGAAACTTTCAAGCAAATGCAATTCTCAGCTGTGAGCCAAAATGGGAGCTTGAAATGGGAGCTTGAAACAGGGTATATTCATTATAAAATTTCAATAAATTTTGTTCTCATAATGTGCCTTCAAGTTTTAAGTGAAAATTTTGTTTGGAATTTTCATTTTATTCAATTTTTTTTCATTTTACAAAAAAAAAAATGGTCCCATGGAATCCATGGGGGTTTACAAATTTGCAATCAAATCCAATTTTAAATCACTGTGATTCAAGAGAGAAACAATGCCAACCTTATTTTGGACATCCTTGAGTTGATATTGAAGTTGAGATGGTGGCCCGTTGCAATTTTTTGATGTTCCCTCCATTCACATTCGTTGTCATTCACTGCACATGAGCTCATAGTTCGTTGGGGCCATTTCTTCTATTCAAATGACAGTGATAGATTTTTGTTTTAAAAATACCCTAATTCAAAGGGGTTCGGTTGAACAGGGGTTTGACCAAACCCCTTTAAATAATAATTTCCCTGTTGAATTCTTTGGGGTTCCACCAAACCCTTTGAATGGTTCGATCAAACATGTAATTTTGACTGAACCCTCCTTACTATTGAAATTTTAAAAAGGGTCATTTTCCTTCCTCTTCTCAATTGTAAACCACTATTGTGGTTTCACCCAAATATGTGGTGAAGAGGAGGGTATACCAATACTAGATGATGTAAGAGTTCTATCACTATCATGCAGCTATGTAAACTATGAGGTTTGTGTGATCAAATGGCCACTCAAAGTGTGTATAGCCAAGATACTCTAATTGCATGCATCTTCAACAATCTTTGGGTAAGGTATTATAGGAAGGGAAGCATTATGCAGAGGGAGAATAAACTTGGTGTTACTTGATGTGCCCGTGGTCTATCTGGAGGCATCTCTCTACCCACACCTTGGAAATTTCACATATCAAAGTAATTGACATACTTACCTAGGAGAAACTTAGCATATAGTTTTCGCAAAAAATATTGTGGGACATCAAGATTTTTATTGGGTGGTTTATCAAAAACCATCCACCAATGTTGCCAAAAACTATCTAGGATACCTCGATGTGTGCACCATTTAAACAAATATTTAGGCTTGCACACATCAATAGGATATCTAGTTTTAGGATTGATAAATATTTGTGCTAGTTGGGATTTTGTAATGTCAAGTTCTCTCACCTCATCATATGACAAGATATTGGCATATTGTTGCCTCATGGACTCTTGCCACTCTAGAAACCTAATATGCTTATTTATGACACTTTCAACATTAGAAATTATTATTTCTAATGTGGTTTGCATATGATCAGATAGGTGAGGGTGCATCTCATATATCTGGTAGATGTTTCTCAATTCATTTAAATTACCACGAATAGCTTCATGGATAGTCAGTGCATTTTGTAATGGAGAATTTGGTGGTGCAAGAGGGTTAGGTTGCACAAGGTTTTCATCTGCAATGGGGTTGGGATTCTCAGCCATGGGAAAACCTATTTGATATTGAAAAAAATTAAATTTAACAATTTTTAATACAAACTAATGTGCATATTAAAAAACCTATTTTTGCATTAAATTTCTTCAAAATAATGCAAAAATAAAAAATAGAAGAAAAAACAATAAAATCCAACTTACTTGTGATTGGAGGGAGATTTTGGTGCTTGAAAATTGTTCAAAATGGATATTCATTTTGAAACAGATATCCATTTAATTTTAAACGATTTTAAAAATAAAGTTGAGTCCATCCCTAAAGGGACGATACCCATGTTATATACAAGTTACATATTACATATAAAATATATATTTTTTAATTTTTTATTAAGTAATATAAAATATAATTTATAGTACATATATATTATATTATAATATAGTATATATTATATATTA
The DNA here is from genome assembly GCA_007258455.2 of Sequoia sempervirens. NCBI lineage: Eukaryota > Viridiplantae > Streptophyta > Pinopsida > Cupressales > Cupressaceae > Sequoia > Sequoia sempervirens. The sequence goes on from VDFB02011300.1 coordinate 73,979, forward strand.
TATTATATTAATATATAATACAATATTGATATATTAATATTATATAAAATATAATTTATAATATATATACATATATATATGGGTATGTGCAGGATCATGATGGGCCAAAAAAAAGCGTATGATGGAATTTTGCATGTGGCTGACGAATTTTTTTACCCAAAATTGATGAAGCGAAAAGGGTTTTTAAAGGAGATTCTCAGCTTTCCACCAATATAAATTATGCTTTACTTTGAATTTAATAAATAATTATTATTCATTTTCTATTTGAATTACAACTAAAGTCCTGATTGATAGGCTAATTGAAAAATATCTATAGCTTTCAAGCGGTATCATATTTTTTGGTCAAAACATGCATCGTCTATGCTTTGCATACTAGGATTAAAAAGAAAATTAAATTTCATGAAGTTTGACCAAGTTAAGGTGAGAATTAGGACATCACCCGGGTTTTATATTTTTGAAACTTGTAAAAAATCATAATCAATTATTTACACTTGGAAAGAAATTACAAACAAAATATGCATCACATTGGGGCATGGAGTCACTCTACTTATATCTAAAATATTATAAAAGAATATTATCATTTTATTATGGTTAGGGTGGTAAGGCAGGACACCTATTTCTTATTTTTTTCCTAAAATTTAAATTACCTCTTGCATTGAAATTTCAAAATTTCACCAAAATAGATTTTTAAAAAAAACCTAGTACTTTAGAAGGCACTCAGTTTTTCTCTGATTCTATTCTTATATTTTTGAAATAATATAGATAACTTACTCAAATTTTATATCAGAGTTGCTAACTTTCGATTTTCTAAAATTTTTTCTTATAGGGCTTATTTTTCCATGATGATGCACGCACATACTCATATATATATTATATTATAACTATGTATTATTATAATATATAACATATATATATAATATAAATACATATAAGATTATATATATATATATATTAAATATATATATATAAAGTCTATACAATAATATATATATTAATATATTAATGTATTATAAAATATAGTGTATAATTACATATATATATTAATAATTTTTAATATAATTTTAACAAAATGAATATTCATTCATAACAGATGTGTATTGTTTTGTAGCTGGTTCTTACCATGGTAACATGTACTTTTTACCCGACCCTTGTAAAATTCAAAGTGGAATTTCATGATTTTGGGAAAATGAAAAATACTTTTTTTGTCATATCACCACTTTTTGGACCCCCATGATCCTACATAGACCCCTTAATTACCCAAAACAAGGAATTTGAAGAAGGGAAGTTGTAGAGACTCTTTACTGGTATTAGATTTTGTAGATAAAATCTACAAGCCTAAGTCATACAAAAATCCCAAGAACCTCTAAGAAGGCATGCATGCTAAATTGCTTTAGAAAGAAGAAAAGAGGGATTTTGATTCTCTCAGGTTTATCTTTGGTCTTCAAGATTATCTAAATATATGGTGCCATTGGTGCACCATTTCCCAAAATTAGTGGACTCATGTGCTTGCCTAAAAAACCCCACGAGTGAAACTTTAGCAAGAAGTTGCCTTAAGCTCAAAATCAACACCATCACTATCTGGGAACTACTTCACATCCCATATGATCCTTCGGTGGAGGTTTGTTCACTAAGGATAATGGAGAAGTTTTGGTTGACAAGGGATACTCAACTCAAGTTTCTCAACCATGAGCTTGAGAGAGACCAAAGTAAAACCCAAATTCCAAAGATCATGGTTGCTCACAAAGCTTTTTATCAAGAAATGCAATATGTTTTCTCTATGCTTGCCTTTAGTTTTGGACTTGACAAAGATGACCACATCTTTGAATTTCAACTAGGAGTAGGTTTCCTCTTCAGGAAACAATAGAATTTCGTAATAGATTTTGCAAATGTGATTGCAGACAATATGCACCAACAATTACAAGCATGCAAGTATGAGAAAAAATTTAGGTACTCATCATTTTTAGCCCATCTCCTACTATTTCAAAATGTTGACTTCTTTAGCCAGTATATAGCCCTAGAAATTATGGATTCCTCCCCAGTGCCTAAGATGATCCTAGTATCTAAGCGGAACAATCTTTTGTTGGTTACATATGATTATTATGAGTTTTTGAGTCATTTTTAACCCCATCCCTAATAGACCTAAGTTTTGAAAAGATCACTTTCCAAATCATGGAGCACCAAATGAGCTGGATAAGTAATAAAAAGCCACCTTGTGATTGGTTCTTTAGTGCTAATTTTTAAAGAATCCTCCCTTTTTCCATCTATTTTGAGTATTTCAACATCCACCTCAAAGGGAGCGCAAGTAGTCACTTCTCAAGTTTCATTCCCATTTGGCTTCCCTCTTGGTACCCCCTTTGTAGGGTAGTATATACAATCTCCTTCCAACTACTATCAACAGAACGATGTTGCTCAAAAGGATTGGGAGGAAATAATTTTGAAAAGAAGGAAGAAAGAGAGTTTAAACCCTACTACCTAAAGAATGGAAACTATTTTTCATCTTGTCCATCAAACATTGATGGTGGCTCATATGACACCCAATGTCCTTAAGGCTGAGTGACAAATGCAACTAGAATATTACTCAACCCACATTGTCAACCTAAACCTTAGCCAAGCTCACCCCCAGGACAAGGTTGAACTAATGGAGGAAACAAAAAAGGTGGCCTCCACTGACTTCCTCAAAGTCAGTAGGTAGATACAAAAAAAGGACCAAGAGCTCACCTAATGAATGCTATAGTGGATAGATTGACCACTATTGGGTGATCTCACAAAATCGGTTTACAATTCCATTGAGGAAGGAAAATTGCAAAAAGCCTCCCATGAAAAAAATTTGGGTTTTGGGGGGTTCGAACGAACTTAGGGTCAAAATGAACCCAATAAGGGTTCTCTTGAACCCCCCTTCAAGAAAACCCTATTAATGTTGGGTCCCACATATTTCACATTTCACAAAATAAAAAACAAAGAGAAACTTTGTAGGAAGGGGGGTTCGCTCGAACAAGGGTTCCAATGAACCTAGGTTCGAGCGAACCTCCAAGGGGGGTTCGCTCAAACCTAGGTTCATTTGAACCCACCTTTTCCCCCCTTCTCCCCCTCTAGCACCAAAAATTTGCATAATTTTTCCCTTCAAAGCTCGACTTGAGGATGAAAATGGATGATAATTCATAGACCAAAATAGGATGATGGTTGTCCTCTAAAGCAGCTATCCATCAAATATAATTTAATATGTTTGGTTTGTATGTATTTGCTGCTTTAGTTTTGATTAAACAAGGTTTTCACCGAAAACCAAGCTCTTTATTCTGCACATGTGGAAAAATAGTAGATTATCAAAATAAAATTCTGAAATATATGTGTAGGTTAGTTATTGATGTCCTTGATCAAGCAAAAAAAAAAGAATTTCGATACATACAAAAAAAGTTATGTTGTATACAATCCACCTATGTTTGAATTGTAATTGGTTTGACTTCGTAACTTGATTAAGGAAAAAATATTCAATAAAAAACTATGAAACCAAATGAAAGGGTTAGATATCATAATTACAAATCTAAATTTGAAAAAAATAGAATTTTATCT